>CM077117.1:19879199-20119199 GCA_039645545.1 Dendrolimus houi | reverse complement strand
GTCAAATGTGAGTACTGTAAGTTCCAGGCTGCAATACTAAGGTCCTTGATGTCGGCCTAGGTCATTATAGAGTCTTCATCATCACCCTAACGTTACAAGTAAATAGGTTGCCGTCGCAGTATCTGATTCGATATTCTGAGTTTACTTGTTTTACTTGTCAAATGTGAGTACAGTAGGTTCCGGGCTGCAATACCAAGGTACTTTGATGTCAGCCGAGGTCATTATAGAATCTTCATCATCACCCTAACGTTACAAGTAAATAGGTTGCCTTCGCAGTATGTGATTCGATATTTTGGGTTTACTTTCCTACTTTACGATATCGAGCATCTTGGGCCTATTTCTTTCACAGAGATTAGTCTTTATAAAATCACGTACAGTAAGTATTAAGGCTAAAGGCTTTTCTCAAATGAAAGAGTAGCTTTATAAGACTTTGAGTATTACAGACAAAAGACGGAGTACTTAATGCTGAAACATTGATTCATTAAATTTCCAAAATACTTCAAAGCGAATATAAAGAAAGGTTCAAAACTGTTACAATGGAATCCCCATCTGTCATACTGGTTTGTTACAAAAGGATTAGGTATTGGCGAGAGAACGTTAAAGTTATTTTCCCGTGTTAAGTATTTGTATAGCAATTAATTGCTATCGTAGCCTATCGCTATGATCATTATATTACTATGTTGCAGTATCTGCTATGTATAACATTCCTCAGTTGCTTAGAAGCTTTAAATTATGCATTTTTACACATATTAACTGTTAAACATCGCAATTAAATACAGAGTATAGTTCAAACTGTAAGAACAAACAGAACTTTTGATTTCTATTAATTTTTGCATGATATCACGGTGTAAAGACTAACTATGCCTTCTGTTCTGTTAATTTATTTTAAATCTAGTCCATCAAGAGGGTGGTATATATTTCGGGCTAATTTTAGCGTGGCCATTCAATCAGGCAACGCTGTCAGTATATTTGGGAATTTTCCGGACAGTGGTATGGGGCCTACTTTTCCGTGCCAATATTGATTTTATTTATACTTTATTTTTAGGCATTAATAATGTCAAATTTCAAAAAACGCATTAATCTCATTGCCATATTATTATCTGTGTGAAACGGCCTGTGTCTGTACTATCGAAAATGAAGCTGCATGGCAAGAGTAAAATAGTCTTTTATTTCGCGAATGATAATTAAAATACAAATGGAAATTTTATTTAGTTTTCAATTACATGATTGAAAAGAGCATAATATTAAAACAATGTGTTTTAGTAGAATATATTAATATATCATTCTAAACACGTAATACGTCAACTTTCCATTGGCACAAACCTTACTGCAAAACTGTCAGACGGCAGCGCTACCAAATCCTTCTCTGAGAATTTCCGAACATTCTAATTTCTGGTAAATATTTTTTAAAATTTTTCGCCGACAATATTCCGGGCGCGTTTCACCGACGCCCGACGCCGACAAGTTTGGAAGTTAGCAGAATCGAATCCGCGATAATCTGAGTTTTTTAATCTTTTCTACGAGTGTCGGGTCGCAAATAAGAATTGATTTATACCATGTTTACTTTAGAAATAAGAGGGTAGTAACGAGTTTTGGAAGAAAGTAAGCTTAGGTACTGTGGGCGACAAATTGAAATGCTTTTTCTCCGTGTCGTCTTACAGTCTATAAGGTTTTGTTTATAATAGACTAGCCAAGCCCGGTTACGCTTCGCTGTGACTCAGTCGGATATTATTTATTAGGAAAGTCAATCCTTTCGCTACTATTTGGGTTTTGTGAAGTTGAATTTTTATATAAGAATAACCAGTATGGCTATATACTGGTTATTCTTCTATTAAAATGTAATGTTACGTAAAATCGATATTAGACAGTTCATGCCTGTCTTTCGATTTTGACGAATTAACCAAAGTGATCTATAGAAACAAACTTGACTTATTCAATACTGTTGTATCCTTTAAGTTCTGAGCAGTTTGGTTGATCCGCCTAATATTAGCATAAATGTCAAAATGAATGAAAATGACAAAAAATTTCTGGCATAATCCATAAAATTTTCACTGAAATCCGTTTTGCCGTTTCAGAGCCTATTTAAGAATTTATAGTCAGAGATAGAAAACATTCTTACACTGGTCATTTATGAATAACAGTTTTGTTTAAATATTGGCATAACATTATAGCAAAGTTGTACACTTTATTTATATCAGTATAGATTTTACATGAGACTCCCGTATATAAAATATCTTCTATGAAACCATTCAGTGCAATATAAATGAATACACGGAGAATCCATAGATATTTTGGGATTAATAAAAATCTTTTATGATAGTTCTTAACGACTATTTAGAACAAGTAACGTTCCGTCCCCAATCTTTAATGCCGTTCGGATTACTTTAAACTGTCGGTTATATTCGAAAATATTTAAAAAGAAATTTCTAAATTCCGTAACAATTGAATTTAAATCGACCGTCATTAGAACGCGTTCCGTCCTATTTAAAATTCACTATAGAGATGCTTTAATATGCTTTAAGAGGAACGATAGACGACACGCTAAAAAATAAACTATGCAATATGTATAATATATTTATACACCGATTGCATGTTCGTGATTATTTAAATTTTTGAAGAAAAACTTCTTTAACTTCTTTCGATGGAACGAAAAAGCTACACTAAGAGATAAGCACATAAACCTATAGGACTAAGTCTGCGAGAGAATGAGATAAAATACATTACATTCAATCTTTTGAACAATATGCTCATACAGATAGAGTTGGAAATGATTTGAATTTTTTCGTTAATACTTGAAATTTCGTGTTTTAAAGCTTAATTATATTATAACGATATCATATATGAAATGTGACGTCACGAAATTTAGAATCTCTTCCACCCCCTGCCACATGTTTCACTACTGCGTATGAAGTGCACACACACATTTTTTTATTGTTAATCCTTTATATGAATAAGTAAATTAATAAAAACATTAAAACATCCACTAAGGAATAATCTACGTCTTTGTTCGCTTATATATATACAATAAATAATTATATATATATAAGTAAATCACTAACAGTGTTCAGGCACAAATTGTAACATTTATTTTTTTACTGCTTTTACATGAATATAAACTCAAAGAAGAAATAGAAGCAATTTCGTAGTTTTTAAAATTTTATGTAAATATTTTTATTGTCTGCGAGGATACGCCCGCGACTTCGTCCACGCTTGTCTTAAAATTTCCGCGGGATTCCCGCGATACAAAATATCTCAGTATTTAAAAAAGAATGTAAGCTATGGTTTTAGTGGTAACTGTGTCGGAATAAGTTAATTTTTATGCACCCTATTATTTTCAAACCACTCCCGGGGGATTCCCGGAATAAAAATATCACAATTTTTATAACATAAAATTTGCTATTGATCAGTGAAAAAATCATAGCGGAATTGGTTTTCTTTTTAATTTGAGCATTTTAAATTATTCCAAAAAAAATTTCCACGGGGCTTTCAGGAAAAAAAGTAGCGCAGGTTTTAAGGCATCGGAATCGCCCCCGTAGATTTTACATGAATCACGAACAAACAGACGAACCGAAAAACAGACAATCAATAAAAAAAATGCATTGTTTTTTTAATAGCTTTAATGTACAAACACGGCATGCTTAGAATTATATAATACCTATTATAGATGAATAAGTAATTATACACATTTTGTTCGTCGCATACGATACCGCTATGCATTTTGAGGGAAATCGACGCGTGCGCATCTGAATCACTGGCGGGTGTCACTAATAAGCTCGTTTACCCTGTCCCATACAAAAACCGTAGGGTGAGAGAGTTCATTAACATCCCGAGCTATTTGCGTTTCGATATTTTCAGAACGGAAACGTTGCACTCCCATCCGTTTGCTGGGGGTCCGCGGTCGTGGACACACATAGATGTCGCTTTTTAATACCTAGAACTCGTCAGCGTACAGTGGTATTCATTTCAAACCGACATAAATATATAATAGGTATTGATTGATATTGTTATTTACTAAATTATAAACTATTTTTTTAATTTAAGACAATTTATACTTTAATAGCTAACATTAAATGTTTCTTAAATTTTATTATTTAATACAATAAATACATACTAACTTAACTAAAACAATCTATTATAATGAAGGAAACTTAACTTATATTGTATACTACCTATACGCCTCCAGACTATAGGTAGAATACCGAGCCTAGGTCGTCGAAGCCAATGGGTAATGTTCCCAGAAGGCTGGGTTCCTCGTGGAATCGTCATACTGATCCGTTGACCGAGGAAGGAACCAGCCCTCTGATTACCCGAAGAGTCAATGAGTCATTTTGAAAGATCTTTATAGAGGCTCACGGTCCAAGCGTTTTAACAGCAAACGGTGCAAACTTAAGCTCTCACCGAGGGTTACATATTTGTGACGCTTGAGTGATTCGGTGAAACTTAATTATTGTACGAGTGCTGGTCTTATCTAGCAACTGCCTACTTTTGTTGCATGCTTTTGCTCCATCCAGTTTGTCTGCGAAAAATGTACTTGGATATGAACGTTCTTCATTTTATGTAATATTTTTGTACAATAAAGTATATTTTATTCTATTAGGTTGGGGAAAAAGTTTCTTCACATTTTATATAAAACTTCAAAAGGTTTTTTTTATAAAGTTTATTTACATTTGACTAAAGTATGTAGGTGCCATTTTGTTGGATAACTTTTTGCCATCTTGTAGATAGGGACGTGATCCCATTGCTATAAAGATTTTGGGACTTCTGATCAAAAAAGTGCGACAAGTAGTTTTGGCAGTCCTCTCGTGATGTTAACCTGACACTGCCTAAGGAATTCTGCAGAGACCGAAACAGGTGAAAATCTGAAGGTGCAAGGTCAGGACTATACGGCGGATGCATTAACACCTCCCAGCCAAACTCTCGCAATTTTTGCTGAGTGGCTAAAGATGTGTGAGGTCTAGCGTTATCATGGTGAAAAACCACACCCCTTCTGTTGATTAATTCCGGCCACTTCCTCTCAACTTTTTGCTTTAATCTCGTCAGTTGTTCGCAGTACAGTTCAGAATCGATGGTCCTGCCTGGCGGTAACAGCTCATAATGAATAATGCCCTTCCAATCCCACCATACACACAGCATCACCTTGTTGCGAGTTAACCCGGGTTTCGCCATAGTCTGTGAAGCCTGACCGGCCTTGGACCACGATCTTTTTCGCACGTTCTTGTCGTACATGATCCACTTTTCATCACCAGTTATCAGCTTCTTCAAAAATGGTTCGGTTTCATTACGTCGTAATAAAGAGTCACAAATGAGTACACGGTTCATTAGGTTTTTTTCAGTAAGCTCATGAGGCACCCAAATATCGAGCTGTTTTGTGTACCCAGCTTTTTTCAAATGCGCCAAAACCGTTTTGTGGTCAATTCCCAGTTCTCCAGCTACATCGTAACTACTAATATGCCGATCTTGCTCCACTTTTTCAAAAATGGCATCAATTTTGTCTGTATCAGGGCGACCAGAGCGACGTGCATCTTTGATGTCAAAATTTCCGGATTGAAAACGCTTAAACCAAATTTGCGCTACTCTCACAGATACTGCATTAGGTCCATAAACATCATAAATTTTTTTCGCGGCTTGTGTTGCATTTTTACCTTTTATGTAGTAACAATTTAAAATGTATCGAATTTTTTCATTAGATTCACTCATTTTAACAATAAGAAAATCACACATTTTCCTAATTTGAATTTAGAATTGTCTTCTTTAAAATGAAAACTTTTTAATGATACCAAAACCAGCCAGATACAAATGGTATAGCCAAAGAGATCTTATTACAAGTTCATACATACTATATGCGAAAAGATTTTTTCCCCGACCTATTATTTAAAATATATCGTGTATGTAAGAGCGCATGATCCTACTTACATTAATATAAAGAGCATCATTAAGCTATAATGACATATAATATTCTCAGGCAATCTCTGAAATTAAGATTAAATAATAAATTGAAAATATTACGTAATTTTAGGTACTACACGAATTTTCATGATATATAGGTATATCAATATTACTAATAAAATCTAATTACTTTTATTCGAATCGCATTCGGAATAATAATAAAAAAACATTAAGCTCCCAGAATACAAATTAAATTTACACACGGCCCGCTGCGAAAAGAATGAGGCGCATAATCAATTTTCAAATAGAGAATTAAAACCCGTGGTGCCATTGTTAATTCCTCTTCTTTGTGGTGTAAATAGGACCTTATAGAATCAACACACTTATCAGTTACAGCGTAATTCTTATCGTTGATGAAGTGCCTAAGTCCTAACCTTAGACCGATAGATAGACCTAGCCACGAGCTCTCAAAGCGAAGCCGGTTAAAGGAAGCCGATTTTCTGATTTCGATCCTGTCTCAACAGGAGCACCAGCTAAGCTTTCCTTTTTTACTCTGTGATTTTTCGATTAATCTGCTATTCACGCCGATGAACTCTATTTTTTATGTAACTCGTATTTAAAGTAATACCTACACCGTTTTTCCAACTTACGAAACTCTCTTACCCCCTACAAATTAGCCTGCTCGCCTAACATTCCACTGTTTTATTCCCCAAGTCGTCGTCTCATCTCTATCCCATCGGTATATCTTGTAGAGCCTTCGTTTACCTTATTATCTACATTCTATTCCAATAACTGTAAATTGTTTGGCTGACGCCTCCACTTGAGGTTCTCTGTACTAACCTTGTCATTTTCAATATCTAAATAAATATTTGTTAACCTAAAAACCCGGAGTTATTTCTTTATTTTATCCCCGGAATACAAGGTAACAATATATATTGCTATACAGTAGTATAGTAATAATACAAAAATGTAATAGTTAGTCTATTAAGAAGGATATAGAATAATGTTTACTGAATCCTGTCAGATTTATTTGGTAGATTTTTTAAGTCAATATTTGCTCGCGCCACCGCGATGTCTAACGCACAACACTACGTGTAAAATCACTATCACCCCCCGCGCGTCCGAGTTAGTGACAAAAATACCGCGACTCAGTGCGCACACGACGGTTACGTTACAGTTAAATAAATCAAATAAACATATCATCTCTCATCATCTCTCATCATCATCATCAGAACATCAGAACAACACTATCAATCAGTAAGTCCCTCCTATATTCCTGGCGATACCAATATATGCGCGATTTAGTTGGTTTTTAAATCAGATATAGGCTTTTTAAGTGCATTCACTTCCATCCATTTATGATGCATTTAGAACAGGTAAACTATTTTCCTTCATTAACATACAAATGTCAAATTATATAAACTAGTGGTCGCCCAGTGGTCGAAATTCGACCATAATAATTAATTTAAATTTGAACATTATTAAGGTTCTATTGTCAAAGACTATACTTCTATAATCACAAATTTCGACAAGGCACTATTATTTGACTTTAATAATAAACAAAAAAGTATATATGCGTGTGTGTGTCAAATACATGGTAGTATGTATAATGTTTTTTTATTGAATTAATGTATTTTATATGCATAATATTAAAAAAATATTAGCATTCTGCACTCCTTCTCTATATCTTCTTCTAATATATAAAATTCTCCTGTCACGGTGGTGTTAGTTACCAAACTCATCCGAAACGGCTGAACCGATTTCCATGAAATTTTGTGTGCATATCGGGTAGGTCTGAGAATCGGACAACATCTATTTTTCATACCCCTAAATGATAAGGGGACCCACCCCTAAATATTTTTTTTAATATAAAATTTCTTATTTATATTTTATTATGATTTAGCATTGAAAAATATATACAACCCTAAATTTTCATCCTTCTACCACCAACCCCTATTTTTTAATAGCGATATAAGTACTTTAATAATTTTCTACTCTGTTCAAGTTGATTCGAGCTTAGATTAACATTTGGTCCCGGTAGATGACGCTGCAATCGGGTTCTAGATTTTTATTTTTTAAAGGCAGGACAAAGTCTGCCGGGTACAGCTAGTAAACTATATATAACTAGATATAAGTGTGCGAAATTTCATACTCCTTCCTCTGTCCGTGATATTTTCGTAAAAAGGGGTATAACGTTTTTGCTTCACGTATTTATATGATTTCTGTTACAAATGTCTGACTACATTCTCTACGAATTTGTATGAATGCTCCCTAATTCTGTTTGGAATACGTTTTACATTCAAATTAAAGGTATTACGAACGGCTGGTGACGAGAGGTTTTATTCTCATCTAAGCTACCGTTGAATTATTTGCCGGTGATAATTGCTGTCACATTTTTGGCAAACTTTTGTTAAAATATTATATATTTTAATGTGGATTAAATTAATATCTCTTAACAAAAGCTTTTGTTGTTGAAATACCGGACGTTATTGTGTAGAATAGAAAGAAGATAATAAAATGAGTTAAATAAGAAGGATTTCATTTTTATGCTATGCAGAAAGTAAAAATATTTACAACCGAATTAGAATTGAAGTATAATTATCTTTGAAACGGCTGTGTACTAAAAAAATCAAGTAAAAAAAGTGGCGCAGTACTATTTTTTTATGAGAAATAGTATTGCGCAGCTATCTAGTGCTTATAGATATCATTATTGACGCGGATTGTCAACTTTGGTTGTTGATAAATTGTCTATTTTAATTAAAAAAACAAAATAATTTACTTGAGATTCGACTATACAGATAATAATTTTCTTCCTTGCAGAACCATTTCAGATAATATTTTTTAATGTTGACACTTCGAACGCTCTTCCACCATTAACTGATTTTTTCAAGGAATTTTTTTCAAGCAAACCATATTAATTTACTGCACAAGTCAAGATTTACACTTTTTTAAAGCTAACAAACATTTTGGCCATGAAATTAAAAAATATTCTCTTTTGTAATCCTTAACTATATTGAAATAAAGCCTATATTTGTAATTTAACACATTTTATGACTTGTAGGTACAAACTAAAGTCTTTGCTTAGTGGCGGGATATGGAAAAGTAACATTTACACAGAACTATAACTGGAAAATGAAGTAATTTGTCGTGAGAGCAAATGTTTTGAATAGTGATTTAAATGCCCAAGTAAAACGCAACATTCAGCGAAATGAAGGGTTTAGGGCAATATCTTAAACTACTACTAAACTTAATTAAATAGCAATAGTATATTAAAATAGCGATCCGTCTTGTCTCGCAGTCTGAGAATTGAACTGCTTTGCTCATATAAACATAGAGGTTCTGAGAGTTCCGTGTTCGATTGCAAATAGGGTCCGCAGGGAGATAACTCAGCGACGATTTTCTATATCTTGTGTTATCTAGGTGAAACTTTATTATAAAAAAAGTGGAAAAACGAATGGCAACGGATAAGTGGCAAAACGAATGGCAACAAAATTTTAACTTGAAGTTTTATGGGCAGATTGTTAATGTACTTGTCCAATTTGAAAACCTGCCCGTAAAACTTCAAGTTAAAATTTTGTTGCGATTCGTTTTGCTACTTGTCCGTTGCCATTCGCTTTTCCACTTGCCCGTTGAAGTTTCACTTCTACTATGTGTGCCAGAACACACTTCGGTTTTTTGCAGGTTTACTGCAAATTATGATTTGGTTAGGTACATTTTAATGAATGTATTTTTTATTTAAACATATTTTATCTTATCAAACAAAAAAATTGAATTCGATCCGGAACCAAAAAACGCATCCATAGTCTACTCTAAAATTATGCCGCCTCTCACCACGTCTAGTCTAAATTATGCCGCACCTCCACGCGGCCGTAACGCTTTTTCGTGACAGAAAAATCCTAAGACCCCCGTTTATATAGAAGTTTCATTTCAAAAATATTATCTACATATATACAGCCTAAAGTGGTAAATACAACAGGGGGAGCGGTCAGTCAAATCAACTGAGATGCTTCTTATAGATTTACAGAAGGGAGCAGCCTTATAGATTTTTATGAAGGTGCCTGCTTGTGACGCCATAAGTAGGTATAAGTAAAACGAATCAAATGCGCTATTTGACTCGTTTTACTGTTGTTTGAAATTAAATTAAAATAATTTCTGTTACGATATTTTAAAAGTTAGATATTAAGATGTTATTTAAACACATGTTTTTTATATGTAAAAACTAGGATATGCCACGACTTTGTCCACGCTTGACTTGAAATTCCGGCGGGATTCCTGAGATACTAAGTACCGTAGTATTTAAAAAAGAATATAATGTTACAAGATGTGCACCACAGTAGTCATGAGAACCATTGTGTATATTAATATGACATAGACAATCGTCATATATTTTTAGTCTATTTACCATTTTCTACCGGTTAGTTAATTTTATAAGCCCACTAAATTATCATCTAGATAATTTAGTGCATCAGTAACTAATTATTATAATTGTTTTTATGATCCTGGCAACACTATGATGTAATTGCTATTTTTAGTAATGATGCAATGTTATTGTTTTGTAGGGTAACATTTTCGTATAAAAGGCGTAGTGGCGTGTAGACGGTGTTCACTATCACAAAACGGCTGGTATCACAAAACGGCTGGCTCGGATCAGCCCGCCCGCGGTTAGGACGGCAGGCTGGCAGGCACCGACAGACAGACACAGACGGCGGCGTCGACGCCGCCAATCACGATCTCTCCACGTCCCTGCGAGGGACGCCAGGAGACACAGCCCCCCCATAGGATAGACTAGGCGTGTTGCTGGGAAGTTTCTTTCGCCGTTTCTTCTCTCCCAACCATAACACGTTGCGAAACGGCAGTAAGATAGTATAGGCCACCGCGAACCGCCGATCCCGGTCCGCCGGGATCCTTCCTCTCGGGCTTTATATTACCCGTCGCCCGCTCTCAATTAGTGCATTGTGTCGCCCTATGGTGGGCATCATTAGATTCATCCCCCTCTCATGGCAACAGTCCAGCCGAGGTGAAACTCCCTAGGGAGCCCCCTCGAGCAAGTTGCCTCCCGGGCTCGAGCGCCTTTGCTTCGCAAAGGCACTCGCCCCGAAAACCCCGGTAAAGTTGTGAGGTCTTCGGACCAACAACATAAAGTCAAGTCCAATAAAAATAAAAAAAACGGTGTTCATTGCTTACTGTGCTCTGTGAATATTCACATCAAAGGCTGAACAATAAAGGGGAAACGCTGTCTAAATAGTTAATATTTGGTATATTTGGTACTTTCTTACCCAAATATCTCCTTGCATTTTACAATAAGCTATCGTTTTAGTGAAAACTGTGTCGGAATAAGATAATTTTTATGCACCCGAACCACTACAAACCGCTTTCGAGAAAAATACTCCGGAATTCCCGGGGTTAAAAATATCACACATTTTATAACGTAAAATTTTCTATCGATCAGTGAAGAACATCGCATTGGAATTAGATTTATTTTCAATCTGGCTATTTTAAATCATTCCCAGAAAAATTCTCGCGAGATTTCCGGGATAAAAAGTATCGTAGATTTTAAGACTAAGAATAAGCTGTCGATCAGCGAAAACCGCATCGAAGTGGGCGCAGTAGTTTTTACATGAATCCCGAACAAACCGGCAAACCGACAAACAGACAAGAAATCTAAAAAAAATTGCATCGTATTCTCCATCGTTTATATAGTCTATTTAAGTTTTTTTAATAGCTACAGTGTACAGATTCGGCATCATTAAATTTTATAAAATTCTAGATACAGATATTAGAATTTATAGTAACATATTGTGTCCGCATCCCTATTGTTATATACCACTTCATTAACGGTTTTTACACAAAAGTAATGAGGAGACGTAAAGCCGCGTATTCATCTACGAGCCGTGAGTGTAACCGAGCGGATACAGTAACGTGTTCTATAATGTGTACGCTGACACTGATCTTTGTTTTGTTGGCTCGTTGCGAGCGCGCTGCGTACTGATCGCCTCAAGCTAGCGAGCCACGTACACACTATGATTTTTAGTTACAGTAACTACAACGGTTACGGTTACGGCTCGCAGGTATGTACGTGGCTTTATGTATATATTTCGAAGAGGCGATATGGAACTTTTTCTTAAAATAAAATGCAAAGTTCCTATGATGCTTTTATCAAAAATATTAAATTTCAACATGAAACAATTCTACTTCGTCATCCTTTGATCATGGCTTTGTGTCATTCTCCATCATAAAAAAATAAAAAGATCATTAAAATATTTGTTTCATTACAGTACGGTGTGAATGCTTCCGCTGGAAGGGAATCAGACGGGCTGACGTCACGGGAAGCGGGGCGGCGGAAGCGGGCGCGCTGCGTTTCCGTCGAAGCAAACGCTAACTCGATCACTGTTTCAAAATTGGAATACTCAGACATTTTACTATAAACACTCTCGCGCATTTCACTGGGCAGTTTTCGGTAGAGTGAGCTTCTGCTAATGGGTTTGATAGACTCTCGCGTTTAAAAATAAACCAAATGCTTTTCAGATTATGTAACACTATTCGAGTTTGTTAGGTGAATAAAGATTAGGGCAAATATCCCATCTGTTTTTAATAGCGCGGTGGCTATCTGTAATTTTCGTACCGTATTTGTTGGAATCTCCACCAATAAGTTTATAAATGTATTTGGCGCGGTATAGTACTGGCCACCAAATATAATCTTTGAATTTAGAACATAGATGTTCTTTTGTTTTTTTTATTATGTCAGATTATTTCTCCTATATTAAATTAGTCATAAATCAATCAAATGAAAAGTTTATATACATATGACATGGTACATAAAAATATGTTCGCATGAGTAGTTTTAATTGTTAAAATATTACATTTACAGTCCGCTAATATATTTATATTAATTTAAAAAGTATTTTACAGTATTAACTCAGAGCGTAGTATCAGTCGAAAAATTGGCACCAAATTTAGATAAAATAAAATTAAACTATTTGCTATTTTGGGTACGAAATATTGATACTTAAAAATGTATAAATTTAGAAAAAAAGGCCTTTCATTCAGATTTAACGCTATAAGTATTATATTATACTAGAGATTTTCCCGCGGCTACGCCGCGTAATAAACCCTAAGTAGTAGCTTTATGTTACGTATATAAAAAAAATATTATGTGTTTTATATACCTTCAATATAAAGAATTGAACAAGAAACTAAAGGCTTCTTGATAAATTCACTACAATTACAAAGAAACTAAGTCAATATAGTATTTACAACTGCACAGCAAAACATAAAGTCGCAGCCAACTTGATTTGAAGTACTCGATACGTAATGAATGACATGTGGACAACTTATTTATTATTGTATTACAACGATGGTTGTCTACATCACAATTCAATGGAATATACGGATTTCTAGAAAGTTTCTTTATTATTATTATTATATGTAAAAAACCTAATTAAGTTTTTGTGTAAGTAAAATAAAGATACTGGCTAGGGTTTGACACACGGCACAGGCGTGGGGCAAACTCTAGTATTAAATATATGAAAATAATTTCCGCTAGCAATGGTAAATAAGTTAATAAATAAAGGTAATAAATATTATCCAGGTTACATAAAAGGTATTTAATAGAATAAATAGGAACTAACTACTTAAATAATGACGATTAAGATCTTGCTACTTGCACACCAGTGAAACTGGTAAAATGTACTGAACCATGTATTTCTAAGAATAACACCTCTATACAACTACATTTATGCAAGAATAAATATTTCATTTCAATTTCATTTCATTTCATTTCAATGGGTATAGTATCTAAATTATCGGTAGTTGAAGCAACAAATATAAAAATACATTCACAATACATAATAGCCTTCACCCGTTGCTATGACGGCGCCACACAGGCGTGTAACGGGCGCTTGAAATTTACTTCGTCGTGAAAACAGTAATTCCAGAGTGCCGATTTCTCGGAACATGGTACTGACGTTGCTTACAGGTTAGTCACGAGATACAGGTTTATAGAAAATATTGGTATAAGCTATTGCTGGTCTACGGTAGTGTAGGTTGTGTGAGATAAGGCAATCACATCATAATCCGAGTGTTAATTCCGGTTGCGATCGGCGCGTTTGCCCTGATGACACCCAGGCTTTACTTCTCCACTTTGCGCAGTCATCGGCATCTCTCGTTTTGAGATGATTGGTACGCATGTTATGTTCTACAATGTTAAGCCAGCATTTCTTGGGCCTTGCCCTTCGATAGGGACCTGGCTGATGCAGTATGGCCAAAGATGAAGCAATCACATACCAAGAAATACTTCTCTGCGTTCGGGGGAGCCCCGTCACAAACGAAGTTTACCTTTTACCCATGTTTACCCTGACCTTAAAACGAAAAATATTCAGTCATTAAAAAGTTAAATATAAAATGGTAAATTATATAAAAACTTGTGCATGGCGGGCTTGGCGACAGCGCGCGAATGCGGTTGAATAAGGGTTGAGAAGATCTTCTGATTTCAAAACATCGTATGTTACACTAATGGATATTATTTTACATTTTATTTCACTGCATAAAAATTCGAAATCGGATAATAAGAAATACGTTAAAGGTCGACTGGAGGGGACGCTTTTTCCTTATGTGAAGATCTCTTCTAGTTCAGTCTTTTAACCAGCGAAAAAATATCGTTCCCGCTGCGCCCCTAGTGCTCGATTCCAACAAATACGTACCCACATGTCACTATCATCAAAAACGTTTGTTAAATTTTAAACTTTAAAAACTTAAAAAAAAAATGATTTTTCTTCCAAAATATTAGATAGTTGGTCCACCAACACCAAGGTCGTTGTGCGTTATTTTATCACCCTGAATGAAATAAAGTAGGCCTATACATAGCATTGCTCTGGCTACCTATATCTATATATATATATATATATATATATATATATATATATATCTGGTACCTCTGGTACCTATAATATCTAAAAAGAAACAAGGGCGCAGTTATAGAAGCTCGCATCAGGCGCAGAAAAGGCTATTTACGGCACTGTGTGTCTGAACTTTCAACTGCATACCGAGCGAGAGGCTTTATTTTTAAACTCATTTAACTGATATTTTTCACTTATAAGATAGAGGTTTCAAAAATAGATTGGCAACGTTAAATAGCCCGCCATTGGAGCCAGCAATAGGGTACAAACATGTCGGCTTATCGTTGAAAATACGCGGGGCACGTGTGCTTCATGATCGGGACGTCTCGTCGCAACGCTACGGGCATTATCGCGATTGCTATCAAGTGGAAAAGCGTAAACTCGATACGTGAGCCACGGGGCTGCACTGCTCGCCGGCTTAATAACCATGTACTGGTATGACATATTTTAGTTTTAAGATTTCAGCTAGATCAGCTGGTTCCGCTGCGGAATCACGTTACTAAAATAGCATAAATGTCCAAGCATTAGCTACTTACTCCGTTAGTGTATAAACAAATGCCATTGGAAAGTAAGCAAAATAATAGTTACAATGATACGTTATGATTACGTCTCTGAGGCCTTATTCTCAGACGCATTTCGTCGGATCAGCCCGAAAGAATTAAATGAAATTTTAGATAGAAAACAGAAAGAACAAACATTTCTTTAAAACTACAATAACATAGTCCCTATAAGACAAACATAAATGCAATATACAATTGAAAAAGCACTTAAATATAAAAAACCAAGCAAAAACAGTTCTAAAAGGAAAAGGAACGTCGAAAGACGTTTGAGAGTAAGCTTTCTGCTCCGTGTCGTCATACCATGATGTTTTGTTAACTTATGAACTGTTAAATAATGATTCTAATCAGACTGGTAGTTATTGACAAAGTAACTTAAACAAAATAGGATTTATAATAACGAATACATGGTTGAGTTCAAGAAAGCTTTTGCCTCCAAGGTAGTTTTAATTACTAAAATTATTTAGTATAGTTAGCATAGTCATAGTAGCTTAGAGGCTAACTTATAACGCCTTTCATTAGGATTATGCGGTTCGAATCCTGACTGGGAAGCCCGCACCACTTAGATAGTTTATGGACCTAATAAATAATTTGGATATTACATTATTATAAATCTTATACTAATCCGTATTAATAATAAATATAAATGCAAAAGTAACTCTGTCTGTCTGTCTGGTTTGGCTGAAACTCAGTATATATACATATATATTTTCGATGCCGAGAATGAACATAGGATACTTTTTATCCCGAAAAATGGGATAGTTTTCGGGATAAAAATATATTTGTCTGTTTGTTTCTTATGCTTTTACAGAAAAAATACGGGACCGATTTGGCTGAAAATCGGTATATATGTAATTTTAATACCGAGAGTGGACAAGAGATACTTTTTATCCAGGATAATGGTATAGATTTATGTAAAAGTTATTTATGTAAAAGTAGGATAGGTTTTTTGTGATTTGCCACTTCTGCAATTTTAGTCATATTTGTCCGATTTGTCCTTTTGGTCCGATTTGTCCTTTTTGTCCGATTTGCATGATTTGTTCGATTTGTCCTTTTTGTCCGATTTGCCCTTTTTGTCCTTTTTGTCCGATTTGTCCTTTTTGCCCGATTTGTTCGATTTGTCCTTTTTGTCCTTCCTTTTTATCCGATTTGTTCTTTTTGGACGAATTGTCCTTTTTGTCCGATTTGTCCTTATTGTCCCTTTAGTCCCCTTTGCCATTTTTTGTACTTTTGGTCGTATTTGTACTTTTTGTTATTATTGTCACTTTTGTTATTTATGTAGTTTTCATAGACCGGGGGGATAGATAAATAAAACTAGGACGGTTTGAAATAGAGGGTGGAAGTTTGGATGGGACCAATCATTTCTCAAGTTTACAGATACAAAAAAAATATCGTCTATAAAAAATGCGATAGTAACTCGATATGACTTTCTGTTAAGCTATCATGGAAGAACTGCTAGGAGTACTGGATCGGTTTTGCTGTAATTTTGTTTTAATATCAAAAATGGACATAGATATTTTTCATGCCGGGAGATGGGATGGTTTGCGATATAAAATGTAATGAATTTTCCGGGTGCAAATAGCACTAACATAAAATTTAGTATATTTTAACCTGTATTAACACCTGCTCTTTACACAAGAAGCACGCACTAGAGATTGACCCGCGGCGCGGCCGCGGTTTAATATCTAGTACTAATATAGAAAGCTGAAGAGTTTGTTTGTTTTTTGATTGAACGTACTAATCTCAGGAACTATCTAGAATCTGATTTGAAAAATTCTTTCAGTGTTAGATAGCCCATTGATCGAGGAAGGCTATAGGCTATATATCATCACGCTAAGACAATAGGAGCGGAGCACCAATGAAGAATGTTTCAAAATCGGGGGGTTTTGAAAACAAATACCACGCGGAAGACGTCGCGGGCTCCCCTAGTATATTATATTACAAATACCACGACAACGACAATTACCAAGTACTGATCTTCAAGGAAAATATAGTGATGATACTTGTATATTGAGGTATACGGATGTATAAAACCTACCAATTCATATGACAAGCGTGACGGATATACTGTCCATTTTTTATAAATGGGGAGAGAGATTGGAGTGGCCAGTAGTGGACCGTTTATGGGCTGATATTAATTATACTCTGATAATAGCACTGACATTGCTTCTTTGACTACTATTTAAAACATCTAAACTGAAGTCTAGAATCAATTTTCTATTACTATCAAATTTACTATTACTTTAAATAAATTGGCGGTATCTACTATTTGTACCATACTTTCTGTAAATACCGATATGCACACACGCATACTCACAACACACACACACACATACAGATATGCACGCATTTTATACCTATGCAGACACTTAAATGTAATATCATTTGAATCCTAATATTGTACAGTATTACTAGATTAAAATTCAGAAATGTCTTTTTATGTAACAAATTAGCCTTTTACTACAAGTATTTTACTGCAGTCGGATGGCTGCTAATGCCGTTTGTATCACGAGTTTGATTCAACGTGTAGTATGGGGTCTTGGCAACCACCTGACTACATAGTTTTATTTGTACAATTTTGCCTATTTTGTACCTTTTACATGTACATAATTATGTTGTATGGCTATAAATTTAGATTTTATTATTATTTATTATTAATTTTATAGAAGTCTTATTTAAAAGTTGCCTTACTGAGTTCTCGTTCAGGCCAGCGGCATACATCTATTTTCTGTTTTTAATATAAATCGTTTACAGTGTATTGAAAAACACGGCCTGAATATCAAAAAGGTAGTTTGAAAGTGAAAAAGTACTGTCTTTACTCTCCGTAAACGAAGCAAAGTGATACTAATCAACTACATTAGTTTATAAATAAATTTAAGATGTCAATTGTTATAAGTTTAAAATACCTGAAATAAACGGGATGGACGAAGAGTTTTTCTTATTTTTATTGCAGGAGTTCAGCAGACAGGCAGACGGCCCATTTGATGGAAAGCGGTTACCATCGCATATGGACATTTGCAACACCAAAGGTGCTACAAATGCGCGGCTGCTTTCTTAAGGGAGACTGGAACCTGGTCACTAATGCCGGAACACAACTCAAGGTTGTTATGGCGACATACTCTAGACCAGGGGTGGTAGCCATCCAGTCGGGCAAATACCCTACCACCTCGCTGTGGGTTGTTTTGTCGCCTCTTACGACAGGCAGGAAATTGTATTCTTTCTCCGTTCCTGTACGAATTAAGGCCGAAAAAGCTTAAAGTAAATAAACTGTACGGTGTTTGCCAAATTTGTATGGAAGTTGATGTCCATCGCCACTGCCTACTCCTTCCATACTAAACAAATATGATAATATATATTGCATGTATAAATCTAGAGGGTCAAGATATATGAAACATACGTTTCATGACATAGTTTTGTCTATTGGGAGTGTTTATTATTTATAGATAGATAGTTAACACTTTATTGTACACCATTACAGAAAACACAGAAAAACTTATAGCCTAAAAATATTATAAATGTGCACAATTTTTCAGGTTTTTTTTATAAAGTTTATTTACATTTGACTAAAGTATGTAGGTGCCATTTTGTTGGATAACTTTTTGCCATCTTGTAGGTAGGGACGTGATCCCGTTGTTATAAAAATTTTGGGGCTTCTGATCAAAAAACTGTGACTACTCGTTTTGGCAGTCCTCTCGTGATGTTAACCTGACACTGCCTAAGGAATTCTGCAGAGACCGAAACAAGTGAAAATCTGAAGGTGCAAGGTCAGGACTATACGGTGAATGCATTTACACCTCCCAGCCAAACTCTCGTAATTTTTGCTGAGTGGCTAAAGATGTGTGAGGTCTGGCGTTATCATGGTGAAAAACCACACCCCTTCTGTTGATTAATTCCGGCTGCTTTCTCTCAACTTTTTGCTGTAATCTCATCAGTTGTTCGCAGTACAGTTCAGAATCGATGGTCCTGCCTGGCGGTAACAGCTCATAATGAATAATGCCCTTCCAATCCCACCATACACACAGCATCGCCTTGTTGCGAGTTAACCCGGGTTTCGCCACAGTCTGTGAAGCCTGACCGGCCTTTGACCACGATCTTTTTCGTACGTTCTTGTCGTACGTGATCCACTTTTCATCACCAGTTATCAGCTTCTTCAAAAATGGTTCGGTTTCATTACGTCGTAATAAAGAATCACAAATGAGTACACGGTTCATTAGGTTTCTTTCAGTGAGCTCATGAGGCACCCAAATATCGAGCTTTTTTGTGTAACCAGCTTTTTTCAATTGCACCAAAACCATTTTGTGGTAAATTCCCAGTTCTCCAGCTACATCGTAACTACTAATATGCCGATCTTGCTCCACTTTTTCAAAAATGGCATCAATTTTGTCCGTAACAGGGTGACCAGAGCGACGTGCATCTTTAATATCAAAATTTCCGGATTGAAAACGCTTAAACCAAATTTGCGCTACTGTCACAGATACTGCATTAGGTCCATAAACATCACAATTTTTTTCGCAGCTTGTGTTGCATTTTTACCTTTTTTGTAGTAAAATTTTAAAATGTATCGAATTTTTTCATTAGATTCACTCATTTTAACAATAAGAAAAACAAATGAAAATCACACATTTTCCTAATTTGAATTTGGAATTGTCTTCTTTAAAATGAAAACTTTTTAATGATACCAAAACCAGCCAGATACAAATGGTATAGCCAAAGAGATCTTATTACAAGTTCATACATACTATATGCGAAAAGACTTTTTCCCCAACCTATTACATTATATTTTATTCATTAATAAACATATAAGTATGTAAAATATTATATAAGTAAGAATTATACTTAATAGAAATATATAAATACACCTATTGATATTACATACATAAATATGTACATATATGTTTATATATATATATATATATATATATATATAAACATATATATATATATATACACATAAATATATGTAAAATTATCAAACATCACTATGTTGCAGGTAGTGCTTTTTGTCATGTTCTAAATATTGTTAGTGGCGCTTGACTAACAGTAACAGGTAACACATTCCAGAGTCGAATAGCCTGTACAGTAAAAGAATAATTGAAAAAAGATGAATAATGTCTGGGTGTATTAAGTCTAAAATGAATAGAAGGTCGTAAACTGTGAGAGGAAGAGATGAATTCAAAGCGTTCTTTGAGATAATACGGGGTTGTGGGGATAAACAACACTCTTTAAAGAAGGGAAAGAATATGAGTATTCTGGCGAAAACGAATTGACAACCACTTGAGTTTTTTACGAAATTCAGAGACGTAATGATATTTGTGTAACCCAAATATGAACCTTCTACAAAAATTTTGAAGGCGCTCAAGTTTATTAAGTTTATTATTTCCTTTTTAAAATTACTTTTTACGATTGATAGTCAGTATTTTAAACGAAAGTTGAACGATTAATCATTTCTATAGTTGGTTATATAACACACTATAATAAATTCTAAAACAATAAGCATATAAAAGAATAGACACAAAAATACCTATCTTAGTTTGAAAACATAATTTTTTAACAAGTTTGACTTTTTAGTATTACGACATAGCTCGCTACGATCGTATAAAATCTAGAAAGTGTCCGGTACGATTTTTGAGCAGTCACCTTAGCCCAAGGACAGTGATATTGCCGTTCTTTTTCGAAGCATTAGACATTATTCCTTTCGAGTAAAGGGTAAAAACATAATATTTTTGGTATGTCGATACCACATTAGCATCACATTAGCTCTCAGTGCGTAAAACGATTTCTACTATTCTATCGATCGCTCAAGATCGGAGCCGGGAACTATATCTTTATGGATTTGACTGTAAACTACCATATTTACAAAGTCTAGTTCAACTGTATCGTTTAAATACCCTTTCGCATCCAAACAAACATTTGCCCTCTACAATGGAGTATTCGCGGATATACCGACACAATGAAGTTAGGGTTAAATCTCGACACTTCGTTGTTTCGACGTAATTGTTGGTTTGACTACAATTTAACATCGATTTAATTTGTCGATTTGAGATAAATGTTCATAAAGATTGCGAGACAAACATTCTAAAAATGGTAATTTACGACGAAGCATCGTATAAATAGCATATTTCATTAATTTGATTACTAAGTATATATTTCTTTAACTTTTTTTAAAAGAAATCTATAATTACTAATCAAATTTATTAAATGTTATATGTATTATTAAATACATCCCTCATACGTTGGTTGTTTAAAATTAATCAATATTGATGTATACATGTATGGGAGATTGAAAAATCAAAAATATTTGTTTTTAACAATTGTCTGCCGTCTTTTTAAATTATATAGATTTACTTGTAAGTAGCATGTGCCCGCGAATTCATCTACGCTTAATTTGAAATTCCCGCGAAATTCTCGGGACACAAAATACCGCAGCATTTAAAAAAGAATGCAAGCTATAGTTTTAGTGAAAACTGTGTCGGAATAAGCTAATTTTTATACACTCGAACAACTTCAAACCGCTACCGGGAAAATTCCCGCGGGATTCATAGAATAAAGAGGAGCGCAAATTTTAAGTCTAAAAATTTACTGTTGATCAGCGAAAACCGCATTGAAATCAGACTAGTAGATTTTACGTCAATCCCGAACAAACAAACAAACAGACTAGAAAACTAAAAAAAATGCATTGTGTTCTCCATCATTTATATAGTATATTCCAGTTGCTTTTTTTTAATACCTTCAAAGTACAGAAACGGAATTTTTAGAATTTTATAATATTATAAATTATCCACAAAGGGTACCAGGTATGTACATTTCAATAGTAAAAACAATTAGAAATTGAGCGCTATTATTGTAAAGCCAATAGACAAGTGTAATTATTATGTACCGTTAATCACACAAGCTATGCAACTTATTCTAATGAGATTTATAGTAAGAACGGTATAAACAAGAAAACAGATTAGAGGATGATAAAATAATTCCAAAACTTGTTTTTCTTACGTGTTCGATAATCCAGTATTTTCGTAGTAGTTAAACAACACTCAACTAAAATTAGCAAAGAATGTATCTTTATCATAGCCGTGAATAGAGTAAACATGACGTCGGCAAACTAAAAGCCTATGTGGTTTATGTATGCTACGTTTCGGTGGGGTGCAGACACGTGGGTATCGGGGGGTCGTATTTATACACATACTAGTTGTGTTCGCAAGTTCTTATACGTGAAGTTTTAATTATGCAAGAGCTAAATTTCCTTCTTCAGGGATGATTATAACATTTTTTTACCAAAGGCTAAACTTACCTCCATAAAGCTTGGCGTGCTAAACAGGTCCTTGCAATACTTTTTACCTCGTGGCAACAACTTGCGCTGTACAAAGCTCAAATCAGACCGCTTATTGAGTACTGCTCATATCTATGGGCCGAAGCACCTACTTACCAATTTGCCCCCTCGACTCCATCCAGCGTCGCGCCGTTCGTATCGTCGACGATCCCATACTAACAGGCCGTTTAGAACCGCTTATCCTTCTAAGAGACTTTGCGTCCCTCTGCGTCTTTTCCCGTCTGTACAACGGGGAGTGTTCCGAGGAACTGTTTGATCTGGTGTCAACGCCTCACTTTTACAACCGCACCGCTCGCCAGCTAAGGGATATTCACCCCCGTTTCCTTGAGCTTCCACGCTCAACTACGCAACGGTTCTCTAGAACATTTATTACGCGTATAACAGAAATCTGAAGGAAACTTCCCGCCGCGGTTTTTCCTTTACACTATGATATGGAGTTTTTTAATAAGGGCGTCATAAAATTTCCTAGAGGTCGGCAACGCGTTGGCGACACCCCTGGTGTAGCAAACGTACATAGGCGACGGTAACAACTTTCCATCAGGTGGGCCGTCTGCCTATTTGCCTGCTTCAGGCAATAAAAAAGGTTAAATATAAGTTCTTATCTCTAATTTGATCTTTTTTTATTGCAAAGCTGGCAAACATAGACGACCCATCTGATGAAAAGTGGTTACTGTCGCCTATGGACCTTTGCAACACCAAAGGTGCTACAAATGTGCTGCTTTTTTATTGTAACGCTGGCAAATAGACAGGTGGCCCATCTGATGAAAATTGATTACTGTCACCTATGGACATTTGCAACACCAGGGGCTAAGTCAACGCGTTGCCTGTCTTCAGGATGCGTTTGGAAGAGTGGATTAGTAGGAATGGGATAAAAAGAATAGAATAAGAGAGGTGAGATCAAGGAACCAGACAAAAGGAATTGGATAGAGGGGGTGGTATAGAGAGCGAAGGAAGTGGGCCGTCGGAACTCTCAGTCATCGCACGAAACACGATTAGTTCATGTGAGATTGATCTGTTCTCGATATTCTGTGAAAGCCTGGTATGACACCGATGGATGGATGGAGCAAGGGCTCCTGGTTCGTGGTGGTACAGCTCTTAAGTAAAGACCTAGGAGATGTTATCGAGTAATGATTCCAGCATGGCTCTACCACATACAAAAATGTTATTGGTTGTCGGTACAAAATTTGATCTACTATTTTTCTTCCTTGAAGATTATTGAAACAAGACATAGATAGAAGATAAAATCTATCTTTACAATTTTTCACCGTGAAAAGGTAGTCATGAAACATGAAACTTTCTAACTTTCCCAATTATAATACTAGTATGGATGCGAGGTTACACCCGCAGTTTGCTTGGAGTATACGAATTATCAGCCCACAAAGGACTTTATACTTGACACAGTTGCATCAACATAGATTCACGGACTTCATGCATTAGTAATATCGATGTTTTGGACAAGCGTGGAATCAATTCCTGTAAAATGGAAAAATCCAAACCTAGCAGTGGGCCGTAGCAATACCTACAATATGCCTATAGGTAAGTATGTACTTATAGTCACTCTCTCTAAATTTCAAATATTCTATCTTTAGCAGTATACTGGGTAATGATGACTCAGACGGAACATTATTTGTTATCTATATAACTCAAATGTTAGTTTTAATCGAATCCGGTCTTTGATTTCCGTTTTAGATATAAGCCGATAGAATTACTTGCGTGGTATTTCTGGTTAATTAATTAATTAAACCGCGTTCATGTGGACGTCCATTCTCGCACGTGTACAGTTAGTCTTTTATTAACATGGTAATGTTTAAAATACTGCCGTTTAAATTCAATGCCATCCCGTTCTGAGACAAGACAGGGTTTTATTGATTCTATGTTATCTCTATGCATGCTCAATATAAGACTTTTCAGAATACGTGTAAATTTTAAATGCTCTTATAACAATGGCGCCGGTAGGTTTTATTTAAAAATGAATTAATTTTGGAATGAAATATACTAACACACATACTGGCAAAAATTCTAAAAACAGTATTTTTTAACCGACTTTAAAAAGGAAGAGGTTCTTAATTCGTCTGTTAGTTTTTTATGTATGTTTCTTGTGGGATTTCTCTGTCAATTGAGGATCGATATTAATTTTTTTTTATTTGAAAAATTATACTCCCGTGGTAGTCCCACTGTCACCAAGTTAGGATCTGATGAGAGGATCTCAGGGAAATCGAGAGCAATCCTCGAATATTGTAGGCACGTACAACGTGTGTCATATATATTTTTATAAAGCTTTTCAAGTATTTGCGTAACTAAAAAGTATATAAAAAAAATATTTTAACAAAAATCAAAACCGACTTAAGTAACTGATTTTTGTTAAAATATTTTTTATTTACACATTATAACTAAATAAAAAACAGTTTTCACAAATATTTAGGAACAGAATATTTTTAAATCACAAACATAGAGTATAAATGAATCATTTCTCAATGACATTTATAACCGCCTGTAATGGCTCTAATACGGGATTGACCTTTCCAAAATCTTTCTTTTCAACAGACACATTACCCTGAATGCGATATCAAACGGGCGGTATCAATCTGGTAAGGTCAGAGCGCAGAGGGTCGCTTCAAATGAACTATAATGATCGAATTCGAGTGGACGACTCAATGTTCTGGAAGAGGATAGAAAGCTCAATAGGATGTAGCTAATGATATGGTTATGAACGCCTATTTATTAGGACAAGAATAACGTGAATTTGGATGAGGTATAACACGCCTCTATTATAACTAGGGGTCGATGAGTGATCGAAATTCGTCCAATTCGTCTTTAAAGTTCCGTCTTCATTTTAGCAAAACAGAACCCTTATGTAATTTTCTTCTCTGACTGTCTGTATGTTTATCTGTCTGTGTACACCACAGCTATTTTCCTCGGTATATATTGAGTCTATGCTAATGAAATTTAGTTTAAATATGGCATCTAAACAACTCTATTACGAGTGTAATAAGGGTCAATGAGTGGTCGAAATTCAACCGTGATTTCTCTTTACAGTTCCGTAGTCATTTTGGTAAAACAGAACACTTATATAATTCTCATCTCCGGCTGTCCGTCTGTGTGCATCACAGTTATTTTTCTCGGCAAACATTAAGTCCTTGTGAATAAAGGCCCCTATTATAACTAAGGGTTGATGAGTGGTCGAAATTCATCCATCAATTCATCTTTACAGTTCTGTAGTCATATTGGTAAAAACGGAAGCCTAATGTAATCGTCATTACTAGCTGTCCATCTATTTATTTGTCTTTGTACGTCACAGATTTTTATCAGAAACTATTTAGTTTATTGAAATTTAGTTTGAATATGAAATCTACACGCCGCTACATAACGCTGTAGTTATATCGCGAAAAAGTCAAGAGCAGAGGTGGCCGCCATGCACCTAAATTTGTGTGGATTATACATAGTCATGTAGAATATGGTTAGTCAGATCTTAGTCAAATGACAAAAAAGATGGTCATTTGTCATCTCTATGGAAACCTTCATAGTTCGTGGACTGCTATGTATGTGCTGACTTTTTTATTTAAATTACACCGAGCGTACAAACCAAAAAGCATCTAGTATATTGAGTTACATAGTCGGATCTTATATCAATATTATAAAGCAATATTATGTTGTAAAGCCAATACATCAATTCACCCACACAAGTAATTATGGGGTTCGCCTCATTTATCAAAGAAATGAAAAACTTCGTTGGGTGACTTCCGCCATAACACTAATAGCCTGCGGCAAAATTCTGTATTTTGTTGTTCGTTATATTTAATGAAAATAATGTTTATCTTTGGTTATATTCTCACACGTTTTTGTATATAACACAATTTACACGATGGAATCATTTTAAGAGTATAGTAGTAATTATGGTAAAAAACAATCTTTATAAAATCACTATGTTTGTCAGTCTGGTATGTCAGCCATTTTTCTTAAAAACTACTAATTAAAACTATATGAATTAAATTTGCCTTGCCATGAAGATTATTTATTACACAAGCCGGTACGCAATAGTGGTGTAAAATTGTGAGAAAACTAATTATTAAGGATGGCAGTCATACTTCTAACTATAGATGAAAATTTTTTAGTCAGTATACACGTAAAGTATTGTTATAAATATATGCTTAGTTTTTTTTTATTACCTTAAAAAGTGAGTAGAAATGCGATTACAGCTTCGATGGAAAAGTGATTGAGATTTTTGTTCAAGCATTAGTACTCCATGCACAAGAAATCTAATAATGTAATTCCAAATTTAAAAAATAACAAAAAAGATACCGACTACAAGAGTAACTAAACAGCCAAAAATAAAATTTTCTATAAATCTTGAAGTCGGTTTCAAGTAAATCACAAAAATTACCATATACAACAGTAAAATATTACAAAATATAGTAATTTTTATGTTTTACACGGCACTGACTTCAAAATTTCGATTTTTTTTCTGTTTTGTTAGAAAATGTTTATAAAATAAATATGTCGACATGAATTTAATTGTGTAAAATTACATTGTAGGTGTATTTTCAATACCAAATTGTTTTACAACTGCGATAGTTCTTGGCATAGTCAGAGACTGTCTTTAGCAAATTTATAATTTCTAAAACTTAAAACTAAATACCAGATATTTTCATTTTCAATACCAATATGAAATTAAAGTTTTTTTCGGCTGAAGTGAGAAAATTGTTTGTAATATACTTATATGAATAAAATATAGTACATTTAATCCCAACGTCATAAACCGTAAGATCAGCTGTTGCAAATGATTCAAAATCTTAGAAATAATTGTTTTTAAACGGTTTTTGAAGTGAAACTTCTTTAGAATCGCTCTGATTTAAAACTCGATGAAATGAAATAAAAGCGACACTAAAAGAGATATTTATTAATTTAAACACTATGCTCATGATATATATGAGCATAGTTGGAAATATTATGAAGTTTTGAAGTTAATATATCAAATTGAAACCTGAGCATTTGTTTACTATTTTAGTTATCATAGGTCTCTCGTGCCATTTGTTCAAAGTGAAAACTTGGAATCTGAATAATATGTGTTATAATATATCTTAAATATGAAATATATTAAATGTTATATTTTGCATTAAAATATAAAATAATTTTAGAGTTCGGCAAAAACATTATGAAAATAATAAATTTTATAATTATCCTAATACTCCATATTTATCTCATTCTCTCGTAGGTTACTTTGCTAAAGTTTTACTTTTTTTTAAATACTAATTAAACTATTACAAATTACAATATTATTATTTATAAGATTTTGTAAACAGCTCATTTTATTCTAATTTGAAATTTAAAGTAGAATTTAGAATAATCTTTAAACAAAACAGGCACCATGAGAAAGTTGGACCCCTATTCCAGAGTCATATCAAAAGATCGACTCTGTGGCATCTCGAAAATACACATTTCACTAAATAGGTAATACTTTCCAAGCAAATATACATTTAATTCTTAAACATAATAAAAATCCTACAAATATACTTAGTTAATGATTAACAAACTGTATACCTTTTTAAAAATAAAAGTAGGTTTGTCTTTAAGTTCCCATCAAAAACTCCTTCGCATGAAATAAATTTTCATACATCATCATTTATACTAAAAATGCGTACTTATGAACATTTGGATATTTTCATATTTACATTATCATGCTCAAGCCAAAAATTAATGCAACATTGAAGTGTAGGAGATACATTTATTTTTTTGCTTATGAATCTACTTAATTATATGTGAAAGGTTACCTACAGGCGCAATATACAGAGAATTTCGGTGGCATTCACGGAGCAAGAATGTTGAAACCGGATGAGTCAGAGTTCAATAGCAGCCGGACAGGAGGTACGAGCGCCGATCCGCGTGACAATCAGATCTCCGGCTAGCAAATGGTGGGGCCAGCCCGTAAAGGGGCCGGCTCTCGTCCGTCCGGGCTGGAGGTGAATGCGCGAGCATCGGACGGGGTTTTAGTGGATATCCCTAACTGCGGTGTGGCAATAGCACTTCACACGTGAGGAGCTAGTGCCACCCCGACCTGGCGAATCACACACACGGACCGCGACCTTTCGCCCCCTGCGCGGTGTATGGTTTCAAACGGATTTCTGTATAAAAAGAAGTTCAATAATAAGGCGACTTTTTTGGATTATTTCGCTATGAGTAACCAAATCTTTTTTACTGGTACTTTAAGGTTATTTTGAAATCCACCTGCATCTAGAAATAAACGTAAAGTTGTAGCCTATTCAAAAATGTAATTTTAAAATTTGAAGTATGTATGTCATTTTTAATTAAAGATCATTTGTATGACATGGGAAGCGGTCAAAATGACTATATTATAAATTAATGTTCTTAAGCTTTTTTAAAATTATAAAACTGATTTACTCGTATCAAGTTCTAGATTAAATATGATAATTGCTGGAAATATATTTAATGACCATTATGAAATAACGTAATCTACTAGTATGGCTTATTACTTAACTGAAGGAAAATAAATACAGTCGTTGCTTATATGTATTATTGCAAAATAATGTACTACTGGGAAAAAGCTGCCGACCGAAAAATATAATAATAATGTTTAGTTGCCAATTTACGATGCATGAATAACCTATAAAAATATTTTTTAAAGTTAAGAAAACAGATTAAACAGCTGAAAACCAAGCTGTTAATGTCATAGGCATTTAAAATAAGTATCTATACATACATATAACACAAATAAAAAAAGTTGAAGTGTCTGTTTGTAAGTCAAAATAAAAGCTTTTTAATAATTGCATATGAAAGTTTATACGGTATTTATATCAAAAATGATTCTTTTAATTTTTTTCATTTTGTAGATTTATTCCGGGTATTCTCTGAAATGCCTGGATCGATTTTGACGAGACTTTCAATGGGCGACAGCTGCTGTTTTAAGAAGTTTCTTAGGCTATTTTATTTAAGAAAAAGAAATCAATTGAAAGTCGCGGGTAACAGATAGTCTTGAATATAAACCATGAGTGACGATATTAATTCAGGCAGTTCAAAAACATTTCTTATCTTTACACCAGGTGAAGTTGAATAGATTTATAACCAGATAACCGGAAATAAAACTAGATGTTCAAAAATTATTTATTGCACCTAAGTGAGATAAAATAATTAAAGAGTTTAAAATTTAGTTATATTTTCTACAGCATCTTCTGGTATTTGCTGCCATTGAATTCAGCAACGCAGATGACGGCAGTAGAAATACATGGTGGTGACGACGGTAGATACCAGCCTTAAAATAAGGGAAAGTATTATGCGCCTCTAGAGTGAAGATACAATAGCCTATTGGATAAAATTAGCAAATACAATGCGATCCACGCTGGTTGTCAACCAGAATATTATGAGGTGTTAAATCAACAGCTATTGTCGTCTTTCGTCAAATACGGTGACGGATAAGTTAAACGGCATTCTTTTTACTATATTACATATTTTGACCAGAATTAACTTGTCTCAAAATTAATTCGATATTTTTTTTAACTATGGGTATCATGAAGTTAAGGGTCAATGCCCCACACCCACTCTTTAAAGTCTTAGCATATTTTTTTAAAGTCAATAATCTTTCTAATTAAGAGGCTATCATATGTATATAGTATATTTAAAAATTAAGACGGGTATTTCTTTAGCTTTGGCTACGTAAGAATGTGCGCTAACATACACACTTATTCTTTACCATGTTATAAAAATAGTGATTAGTCTATATAATAATAAATTTGTTTATATAAACCCTAAGATATTACTTTTTTCTTACGGTGGTGCCCAGGTCTCTGCAACATTAGCTCCAGTGACGCGCGAACATATGGCACATATAATATTAGTAGGATTTATAAAAAGTGTTACAAATCATTTAAATTTAAAGGGGTAATAAAACACCTGTAAAGGATTATTACATATACACACACATATATATATATATATATATATATATATATATATATATATATATATACATATATATATAATATTTTCGACAGTGGCACAGAAATCTCATGGATGTTATTCGGGACGTGGGGAGTCTGTAAATATATAAAAGTTATGATACATAGTGACACTGAAAATTAATTCACACAATACCCTTATTAGATATCAAAGATTAGAGTAGATGCAAGGAATCGTTGTCCCATAACCCCACGCAAGCCCTCCAAAAGTCCGGGCCATTTTTATGGCCCTTAGTCTTCAAGGACATACATATAAAGGAAGTAATATGACATTTGACCTTTGTAGACTAATTTAAATTAGTTACAAAGTAATATTATATATCGATAATCTTCGGATAAAGGATACGAAATCATGCCTGCGGCATTTTAGATTGTTGCATTGTAGATCTTCTTTATATTTTGCTTATTCCTTGTTCAAAATATTCCTATTAACGACAGTTACATTCGTGATAATATGTACATACTGTGTATTATGGTACCTCTGGAGCTCAAGTCTTAACTCTTGTGATTTTCATTGCGTGCCGGCCGTTTGAGGCGAGTACCAAGACAGGGCCTTCTCAGCCTAGCCTAGCGTCATGGTGTAGTCTACGGAGGTGTCTCCAGTCACCTTTAGGCTTAGCCAAAGACCCTCTGCGGGTTGTATGTAATTTTAGACATTTAGATATACCTACTAAAAATGACAATCTTCGCAGTAACAATGTGTCTCTGGAAAGGTAAATCCCAAATCCTTCTAGATTTCGCCACACGTCATCATTTTTATTGAGAGAAGAAAAAATGAAATTTTTGTTGATTTATTGTATAACATTTTTTGGACCAAGTCGGTAAACAATCGGGACACTGATCAAACTTTCTTTTCAACAGTATGTTAATATTTTTTTAACTTATCGTAATTAGCTCATATATATATATATATATATATATATATATATATATATATATATATATATATATATATATATATATATATATATATATTGATATGTATTGAATTGAATTATTGTTTATTAAATTTATAATTATCATTGAATCTCAATTGTACTTTTTAAATTGTAAATTAAACTACTTTAAAAATCGTACCTACAAATAAAACCTTAAAATTAATTAAATTCTAAAAATAAACTATATACCTATACAAATTAAAATTAATATAGAAAATCCAGTGCCAGGTGACTATCAGGTGAGAACGTTCCCAGAAGGCTGGTTACATTTTCTCTGAATAGCGACGTTAATGCGTTGCCCGGGGTATAGACCAGCCTTCTGTATTTATATAAAAACGAGCTTGAGATAGAGAAATATGAAACAAAAGAATTTTTTAGTTAGAAGTTGCTGGAGACTTTTGTTCCGCTTCTTCTCCGCGGTGTACATAGAATAGGAAGTAGACTTAATTTTTAACTTATATGACCTTCAAAAAATATTCACTAATGGAACTTAGTTTGAAGAAACACATTTGAATTTGCATATTATACACTTAAAAAAGTAATGAATAATATGTTCCAGTGACATCTAACGAACGAAGTGTAACTAAACATAAGGCAATAATTTAAAGTACTGGGATTGTAATTCTAAGTATTGTTCTTCCATGACATTATTCATTATGGTAAAGTTGAAGATAATTTATTCGTATCTATTTCTTAAAACAAAAATTCACATCGCTAATTTTGTATGTATTATAATATATTATAATTCGTCATTCAAATGTCATTTTTGCAATTCATAATTCACGAAAGTATCTGACAGCTTTTAAAATGCACAATCGATAGTTATAATTGATATACAAATTTAAACATATTGTAACGACAATATCAATGCCAAATTGCGTAAAGTTATTTGGTGGAACTAGTATAAAAGTTAAGAACCCATCATCAAACATCGTCAGTCAACAAACTGTGAAACATCTAATCAACTAAAAATGAAGTTTGTTGTGAGTTTTATTGAATATAGTTAAAATGTAGAATTTTATTATATGCGCCTCTATTTGACAAGTAATAACATTCTGTTTTGCAGATTGTATTCGCTGCCCTGTTGGCTGTCTCAGTCGCTCAAATTTACCAGACGCGACGTCCGCAGCAGTATGTTCGTCCAACCCTACCTCCCCCACCTCAGCCTATTCCTCTTCCACAACGACCAACACCCCAAGCCGTGGTTGTCAACCGAGTAGTCAGCGCCGAACAAACTGCCAAAATCATCCGCTACGACAGCGATATCTATCCTGACGGATCCTACAGATATGCGTAAGCTTACTTCTATATATTAACCTAGTGATGAGGAGTTGACAAGTTTCTATAAAAATTATGTGCTTCAAAATGATTCCAATCGACGAAACATAAAAAAATTGCTCACTAGGATTATTGGTAAGATATTTCATGAGCTGAATTTCTTATTCAATATTTGAAAATCTTTTGAATATTCGTCTTTACGTCAATTAAATTACCAGGTTCCATACACTGTAAATCGAAAATAGTGTAAAATTATTATATTGTTTAGTGATTGGATTACATTCATAACGAAATCAAACGAACAGCAATTAAAAATAATATTTACTGCTGCAACTTAATTACTCAACTTTAATTATTAACTCTATTTTTAATTAATTAAAAACGCTGTAATACCTTGAACATATAAGTGTAATGAAATATCGATGTAACAGGCGACGAAAAGTTATCAATCAGGTGTGTAACATATTTTTTCGGCTTTAGTACAAAAAGACGACATTTGGAATAGAGCTGTGGTGTCTCAGCAAGTATGGGTCTTCCAGCAAGGTAGAACTGCGCAAAGTCGTTGGATGGGGCTGAATGAGGAAAGCAGAGGCCTGGGATTTGGGCGCAAAATTGCAAACTTAAGAAGGTCTACGTCCAACATCGGACAGCGATTGACTTAGGCAAATATCCTTGTTTGCGTACTAATAACTATCATTCATGTACTTATTGCTATAACAGGAGTTAACTGATGAAACATATGTTATTGCATATAATATGATAGAGATATTTAGAAGTTAAAGAAAAATTCCCATTTTGGAATATATGTACGTATTATAAATCATTCGTAAAAATAATAAATATGCAATATGTTTAATCTTTTCCATTAGTTTTGAAACTGAAAACGGCATTGCGGCGCAAGCTGAAGGTGTTCCTCGAGATTTCGGTGGCAACCCTCCAGTGGCACCTGTTGTATCCCAGGGTTCTTTCTCCTGGACTAGTCCTGAAGGTCAACCCATTGAGATCTCATACATTGCCGACGAGAACGGATATCAACCTCAGGTAAGACACTTTAAAAATATATTTCTAAAAAAACGATGTAAAAAATCGAGATTGTTAAATTTTATTTAATTTTTACGCCTAGTCTCTGTGTATCGTGCAGTTTGTCGTTAAAGAATTCTGTTGTGTGTCTTCGAAGTCCAAGGTTCAGAACCAATAAAATTAGAATGTGGCCGCCTATGCTAGACCCGATGCAAAGAGATTAATTAAAATCGATATAAGGCGAAGGCTAGACGTTCAGTTTATAATGTGGTTCATCAGTATTTACCAAATAACGTGGTACTTACTGATCGTGTAAGCTAGTTTATTGTGATGGATGTCAGAATTTAATATTCGATTTCTAGATTTCTGAATTCCGGAATAACAGTTTGTGTTAAATACTGACATCTGTCAGTACACTAGGTTAGTGTACTGATCTGATACTGATGTACAGATCAGTACATACTACGGTATCGCGTTAGTACTCATCGCGACAGCAATGTAGGAGAAATTGAAATGTGTGTATTTTTCTCTCCGTTGGAGCCAACATTTTGTCCATCACTTCCTCTTTTTAAACCAAGCGCTAAGACAATAGCTTTAGCTTTTGTCGTGTCCATTTCACGTCTGAACTGTACGAAACATATTACTATTTTGACGCGATAAATACTCAACGTCTATGCTTGCCTGACGGAATGTGATCCATCAGTATTTATCACACTGATGAACTACATCATAAACTGAACGTCTAACCCTCGCTTACTAATGGTAAGACTGTTTGTACAATGGGGAGGATGGCGAGGAATTGTTCGGAATAGTGCGAATTGGTACCTTTTTACTATCATACTTGTTTTAGCCGCCACGCTTTTGTATATAGTAGTTTTTTCAACGTGTTTCTTCCATGCAGGTTAAAGATTTGGAATGAGCATTAAACTGACGTTTTCATGCTATTATATGGAATATATAAAAGCATTTCATAAAAATCTCTTAAGTTAGATAGCACTTTGGTAGGAAATGTCCATAGGCTATGTTAACCACTTTCCCTCAAGTTCACTGGTAGCCTAGTTTTTGTACGCGAAGAGCAAAACAGAAATAAGGAAAACACTATATTATACAAATTAATATTAATCATTCTGTTAAATATTATAAATTAATTATTATCATTCGATTTTTCTTACAGGGTGATGCTATCCCCACTCCTCCTGCAATCCCAGAGGCTATCCTGAAATCACTCGAATACATCGCAAGAAACCCTCCATCCCCTCTGCAGAAGTAATTTAACAAATTAACCTAATAATTTATTATTAGCATGTAAAAGCCACATTGGTTTGTGAATTATCTATATGTTATTAAGTTATATCATGTAAATATTATTTAATTTTACACAGCATCGATCATAAAGAATTGTATGATAAGACTATCTTTGTGATCAGCAGCGTATACTAGTAGGTACATAGAACTTAGTAATAAGTTGAAACGAATTTTAATATGCAATTATGGTATTAGACAATTACAACATTTTGTGTAAATCACTGTATTTTATTGTTTTTGTTTCATCCTTGTAATCCATAAGATTCTTAAAATATATTTTCCTAGTCGTGGAGACATAGTGGCTGCGGGTAATCCGTATGTCAAAATGGTGTCAAGGATTAGGACCCTAGAAGACAGCATGTACCGTTTAAGCGGTTTTTATGGCCGAATGCGCATTTTGTTACAATCGCCACAAAAAGAATGGTCCATTGAAATCTTAAATTTTTTAAGCCTTTACTTTTTGCATGTGTAGAGGGGGTTGTTATAAGCTTAAGTTCAAGTTAGTGGGGTCGCCACCCTTGTCCCCCGGTCAAGGGGTCGATAGTAAATTAATGATAACATAGAAATGTTAAGAAAATGATAAATTATATGAATAAAAAAATATATAATAGAAAACTATGTCTTATGGTTCGTTTTCGTCGTATTCTTGCGAGTATTCAAGAAAACCCGGTTAACTTCGGAGCGCTGTAAAATCCAGAGAAATAACTGAAATTAAACAAATTTATAGTAGATATTATTTGTTAAAAAACCCTACCTACATAAGATTGTTCTGATGTCATTTTATTGTAAAATGACCAGATATAAGTTACAACACCCAAAAGAAAATTTGTTCAAAAATTTTCAGTTATTTTTGTTTATAACTTTTTTATTTTCCATTTTACGATAAGAAGTAATAAAAATAAAGTTGTAGACAATTTAATTTTCTATAATTAATATCTTGTAAATTTTTCTGTAGGGTTGCTAGTTTACGAGATACAGCTCGAAAACTCTTTGCACCCCTTTTTCCAAAATGGCGGCCGGGGGACAAGGGTGGTGACCCCACAGACTTGAACTTAAGTTTATACTAACCTCTCTATACAACAAAAAAATAAAATTGCGTCCTTTGAGAAACGCAACCCTAAATGTAACTTTTCAATTGAAGAGGGTGACCCGTATAGGGTGGAGAAGCGAGATGGAATGCTCCTCCGTCTTAAAGGAAGATCTTCTAGCGAGGCCAGTGTTGTTTCTCGCAGGCCTAGGCCTATCTGTAACTGTTAAAAATTTGTATATATTCTTTGTATGTTTCGGGAAACGTTTGTGACGTCAATTATTGTACAGCGCCATCTATTGGCTTGTAAGTCTTCCACTACACAATGGCCTAGAAGACATTTATTATAAGAATATTTTAAACCTATTGATTAAATGGTCTAACAAGATGTTTTAAATAAGAACAACGTTAAGAAGCGAGATAAGGGTAATCGGTGGAGCCTTGGAAGAAACTAACTTTCAGACAGTACACATGAACACGATATACACAATGTAATAGATACATATGTATTTTATACTGAAAAACGGAATGGTTTCTAACAAATACAAGTTTAAAGTTCATTATAAAACTACGCATTCATGGTTTTATGTGTGGTATTTTATTATTTTGACGTCTCGGCTACTTTTCAGTAGTCGTGATCACGGAAGACAAAATTGTCAAGTTTCAATGAGTATTGTTAAAGTTTTTATTTAGCCTACCGCCAACTTGTTCATTTTAATTATTTAGTTTTAATTTTTGTTTAAGGTTATTATTTACTCTATGGGAGCCTAGTCTAATTTACCACCACTTTGCAACGTGTTATGGCTTGAAGAGAAGAAGCGGCGCAAGAAACTCTTTAGCAACATGCCTAGTTCTAACAGTTTTATATAATATTAAAAAAATAAAATGGTTGGGAGGTAAAATAATAATAAATAAATAATATTGTTACGTGCGAGCGGGGGTACGCGCTTTGAGTTGAAAGAAAATCAGTTTTTTCCAACTAAACGCTTCTATTGACTTACACAGCCGTACGTGATTCTTCCCTGCAGGGTTGCTCTTTCGCATAACTAACGACGCACAGCCCTGTCGATAAGATGTTTACTCACAATACCGTCGCTAATATTGTGTAAACCACCTCCTGCTACTGCGGTAATCATATCGGAATTTATCGCGTGTAGATCGCTTCTGGTTCTCCTCTTAAACTACACTAAACTCCTCCTTCACTGAACTGCCCACTAAACTCGTTACTGTTTTCTATTAAACTCCTCTTCCAACTTTTTCCTATCGCACTTTTCGCTTCGCTGTCTTGAACTTAACTCCCCGTAGGTGCCATAGATAAATACTATATGTAGGTGCAACTTACGCTGCTTATATACCCGGAAAAAAATTCTGGAACCTATAGTTCTGATCTTCTTTTCATTATTCCTTTATTAACTGTCTGTCCCTTTCTAAACATCTATCTATCTCTAGCTTTTCCTTCCTGAATATTCTATTCTAGAATATCGATCTACATTTCGTTATTCTTTTGTTCATCATCTATCCCTTTCTAAAATGTCTTTGTCTTTTATTATGGAATCTTCTACATTTTTTGAAACTCCTTAAACCACCCAGATCGTTTCACCATCGCTTGCCACAATATAATAAACTTCAACGTTCATGTCAGTGACGTTGCGGGGAGAGCTCTATGCCTATAGACTAGTATTATAAAGTAGCCTTACTTACCTATGATTTCGTTTGCATAGGACTAATATTTGTATTCATATCTTTTGAACCGTGCCAGATATCGTAATGGAATAGACCCGAAAATTCCTCTTGGATGTCGTCTCAATGGTTGAGAGGATAAATTTTGTTAGGTAAATGGCTCAATTGTCGTGCTATGGTAAAATTCACAATTTTGCTATTGGTTATGTTTCTTTTGATGATGAATACACGATACACCTATAAGTCACGACTGTGGAAGTGAGGCGTTGCCGTTAGATCAAACAGTTTTTCGAATTGTTGTGTTAGATATTTTACTACCAAATCCTGTACAAAATACATGTGAGTTTATTACGCCATCTAGTTGAAATAGATGCCTCATGGATTCTTCAATACAACAAACTTTGAACTTAGTCCCTTAATGATGATTCATTTATTATTAGTCAACCCTTTGTTTATTTACGTCAACACGAGGGTTGTTCAGCTGTTGGCGTCATCGACCTTAGGTAGGGAATCGGAAAGCGCTATGGCAGGTTAGTGAACTGTGTTCAAATCAGACTGACGTCAGTTAAACGATGTTGTGAGCAGCAGTTTCAGGTATGCTAAGAAAAGTATTGTAATATGAGAGTAGGTTTATTTTCTACCTTTTGACAGTTTGCATGTACAAAATTTTTCTTTTCTTGTTATTTTTAGAGATACACTCTTGTTTAACTTTCTTTTGTGATTAATAAAATCTTATCCATTTTCTTTCTTTCTGCCGAGTGTGGGTTTATTCTGCGTCCTTTGACAATGACTATGTCATATTTTTTACTCTTTTGAGATGTATTTATATTTAGCTTTCTTTTATAAGTTTTATTTAAGTATACTTTACTAACATTTTTCAAAAATAATAAAATTATTATGTTTGACCCTCTGTCTGGTATTGTTATACCAGCTGTCATTAGAATATGCATTCCCAGTAAATTTACTTTACTTCTGTCTGTCCGTCTGACTGCCTGTCTGTCTATTTATTCATCCTTCTGTTCATCTGTCCGTTATACTGTGAAGTTTGTTATTTATACCCCCAGCCAATTTATTTTCGTTTCGTTAAAGTAAATACAAATGTTGTAACCTATTTTACCAAAGTACCTGAACATATTACACGAGTTTGAACGTAGTAATAACTCAAAAATGCCAATATTTTGAGTATTTTATTCCGGGTATTTTCTGAAATGCCTGGATCGATTTTGACGGGACTTTCAATGGGCGATAGCTGCTGTTTTAAGAAGTTTCTTAGGCTATTTTATTTAAGAAAAAAATCAATTGAAAGTCGCGGGTAACAGATAGTCTTGAATATAAACCATGAGTGACGATATTAATTCAGGCAGTTCAAAAACATTTCTTATCTTTACACCAGGTGAAGTTGAATAGATGTATAGCCAGATAACCGGAAATAAAACTAGATGTTCAAAAATTATTTATTGCACCTAAGTGAGATAAAATAATTAAAGAGTTTAAAATTTAGTTACATTTTCTACAGCATCTTCTTTTGCTGCCATTGAATTCAGCAACGCAGATGACGGCAGTAGAAATACATGGTGGTGACGACTGTAGATACCAGCCTTAAAATAAGGGAAAGTATTATGCGACTCTAGAGTGAAGATACAATAGCCTATTGGATAAAATTAGCAAATACAATGCGATCCACGCTGGTTGTCAACCAGAATATTATGAGGTGTTAAATCAACAGCTATTGTCGCTTTGTCGCTTTCGTCAAATACGGTGACGGATAAGTTAAACGGCATTCTTTTTACTATATTACATATTTTGACCAGAATTAACTTGTCTCAAAATTAATTCGATATTTTTTTTAACTATGGGTATCGTGAAGTTAAGGGTCAATGCCCCACACCCACTCTTTAAAGTCTTAGCATATTTTTTTAAAGTCAGTAATCTTTCTAATTAAGAGGCTATCATATGTATATAGTATATTTAAAAAATAAGACGGGTATTTCTTTAGCTTTGGCTACGTAAGAATGTGCGCTAACATACACACTTATTCTTTACCATGTTATAAAAATAGTGATTAGTCTATATAATAATAAATTTGTTTATATAAACCCTAAGATATTACTTTTTTCTTACGGTGGTGCCCAGGTCTCTACAACATTAGCTCCAGTGACGCGCGAACATATGGCACATATAATATTAGTAGGATTTATAAAAAGTGTTACAAATCATTTAAATTTAAAGGGGTAATAAAACACCTGTAAAGGATTATTACATATACACACACACACACACATATATATATATATATATATATATATATATATATATATATATATATATATATATATATATATATATATATATAATATTTTCGACAGTGGCACAGAAATCTCATGGATGTTATTCCTGACGCGGGGAGTCTGTAAATATATAAAAGTTATGATACATAGTGACACTGAAAATTAATTCACACAATACCCTTATTAGATATCAAAGATTGGAGTAGATGCAAGGAATCGTTGTCCCATAACCCCACGCAAGCCCTCCAAAAGTCCGGGCCATTTTTATGGCCCTTAGTCTTTAAGGACATACATATAAAGGAAGTAATATGACATTTGACCTTTGTAGACTAATTTAAATTAGTTATAAAGTAATATTATATATCGATAATCTTCGGATAAAGGATACGAAATCATGCCTGCGGCATTTTAGATTGTTGCATTGTAGATCTTCTTTATATTTTGCTTATTTTTTGTTCAAAATATTCCTATTAACGACAATTACATTTGTGATAATATGTACATACTGTGTATTATGGTACCCCTGGAGCTCAAGTCTTAACTCTTGTGATTTTCATTGCGTGCCGGCCGTTTGAGGCGAGTACCAAGACAGGGCCTTCTCAGCCTAGCCTAGCGTCATGGTATACTCTACAGAGGTGTCTCCAGTCACCTTAGGCTTAGCCAAAGACCCTCTGCGGGTTGTATGTAATTTTAGACATTTAGATATACCTACTAAAAATGACAATCTTCGCAGTAACAATGTGTCTCTGGAAAGGTAAATCCCAAATCCTTCTAGATTTCGCCACACGTCATCATTTTTATTGAGAGAAGAAAAAATGAAATTTTTGTTGAAATTTTTGTTGATTTATTGTATAACACTTTTTCTTTTCAACAGTATGTTAATATTTTTAACCAAGTCATATATGTAAACAATCGGGACACTGATCAAACTTTCTTTTCAACAGTATGTTAATATTTTTTAACTTATATATAATTAGCTATATATATATATATATATATATATATATATATATATATATATATATATATATATATATATATATATATAATTGAATAATTAAACACATTTGAATTTGCATATTATAAACACTTAAAAATTAAATAGAATGTTCCAGTGACATCTAACGACGTTAATGCGAATAGTGTAATATAAAAACATAGATAGAGAATAATTTTTAAAAGTTGCTGGGACTTTTGTAATTTTTCTAAGTATTGTTCTTCCATGACATTATTCATTATGTAATGTAATATGTTCCAGTTGAAGATAATTTATTCGTATCTATTTCTTAAAAAGTTGAAGATAATTTATTCCAAAACCAAAAATCCACATCGCTAATTTTGTAGGTATTATAATATATTATAATTCGTCATTCAAATGTCATTTTTGCAATTCATAATTCACGAAAGTATCTGACAGCTTTTAAAATGCACAATCGATAGTTATAATTGATATACAAATTTAAACATATTGTAACGACAATATCAATGCCAAATTGCGTAAAGTTATTTGGTGGAACTAGTATAAAAGTTAAGAACCCATCATCAAACATCGTCAGTCAACAAACTGTGAAACATCTAATCAACTAAAAATGAAGTTTGTTGTGAGTTTTATTGAATATAGTTAAAATGTAGAATTTTATTATATGCGCCTCTATTTGACAAGTAATAACATTCTGTTTTGCAGATTGTATTCGCTGCCCTGTTGGCTGTCTCAGCCGCTCAAATTTACCAGACGCAACGTCCGCAGCAGTATGTTCGTCCAACCCTACCTCCCCCACCTCAGCCTATTCCTCTTCCACTACGACCAACACCCCAAGCCGTGGTTGTCAACCGAGTAGTCAGCGCCGAACAAACTGCCAAAATCATCCGCTACGACAGCGATATCTATCCTGACGGATCCTACAGATATGCGTAAGCTTACTTCTATATATTAACCTAGTGATGAGGAGTTGACAAGTTTCTATAAAAATTATGTGTTTCAAAATGATTCCAATCGACGAAACTTAAACAAATTGCTCACTAGGATTATTGGTAAGATATTTCATGAGCTGAATTTCTTATTCAATATTTGAAAATCTTTTGAATATTCGTCTTTACGTCAATTAAATTACCAGGTTCCATACACTGTAAATCGAAAATAGTGTAAAATTATTATATTGTTTCGTGATTGGATTACATTCATAACGAAATCAAACGAACAGCAATTAAAAATAATATTTATTGCTGTAACTTAATTACTCAACTTTAATTATTAACTCTATTTTTAATTAATTAAAAACCCTGTAATACCTTGAACATATAAGTGTAATGAAATATCGATGTAACAGGCGACGAAAAGTTATCAATCAGGTGTGTAACATATTTTTTCGGCTTTAGTACGCCTCAATCAATCAATTCGAAAAGACGACATTTGGAATAGAGCTGTGGTGTCTCAGCAAGTGTGGGTCTTCCAGCAAGGTAGAACTGCGCAAAGTCGTTGGATGGGGCTGAATGAGGAAAGCAGAGGCCTGGGATTTGGGCGCAAAATTACAAACTTAAGAAGGTCTACGTCCAACATCGGACAGCGATTGACTTAGGCAAATATCCTTGTTTGCGTACTAATAACTATCATTCATGTACTTATTGCTATAACAGGAGTTAACTGATGAAACATATGTTATTACATATAATATGATAGAGATATTTAGAAGTTAAAGAAAAATTCCCATTTTGGAATATATGTACGTATTATAAATCATTCGTAAAAATAATAAATATGCAATATGTTTAATCTTTTCCATTAGTTTTGAAACTGAAAACGGCATTGCGGCGCAAGCTGAAGGTGTTCCTCGAGACTTCGGTGGCAACCCTCCAGTGGCACCTGTTGTATCCCAGGGTTCTTTCTCCTGGACTAGTCCTGAAGGTCAACCCATTGAGATCTCATACATTGCCGACGAGAACGGATATCAACCTCAGGTAAGACACTTTAAAAATATATTTCTAAAAAAACGATGTAAAAAATCGAGATTGTTAAATTTAATTTAATTTTTACGCCTAGTCTCTGTGTATCGTGCAGTTTGTCGTTAAAGAATTCTGTTGTGTGTCTTCGAAGTCCAAGGTTCAGAACCAATAAAATTAGAATGTGACCGCCTATGCTAGACCCGACGCAAAGAGATTAATTAAAATCGATATAAGGCGAAGGCTAGACGTTCAGTTTATAATGTGGTTCATCAGTATTTACCAAATACCGTGGTACTTACTGATCGTGTAAGCTAGTTTATTGTGATGGATGTCAGAATTTAATATTCGATTTCTAGATTTCTGAATTCCGGAATAACAGTTTGTGTTAAATACTGACATCTGTCAGTACACTAGGTTAGTGTACTGATCTGATACTGATGTACAGATCAGTACATACTACGGTATCGCGTTAGTACTCATCGCGACAGCAATGTAGGAGAAATTGAAATGTGTGTATTTTTCTCTCCGTTGGAGCCAACATTTTGTCCATCACTTCCTCTTTTTAAACCAAGCGCTAAGACAATAGCTTTAGCTTTTGTCGTGTCCATTTCACGTCTGAACTGTACGAAACACATTACTATTTTGACGCGATAAATACTCAACGTCTATGCTTGCCTGACGGAATGTGATCCATCAGTATTTATCACACTGATGAACTACATCATAAACTGAACGTCTAACCCTCGCTTACTAATGGTAAGACTGTTTGTACAATGGGGAGGATGGCGAGGAGTTGTTCGGAATAGTGCGAATTGGTACCTTTTTACTATCATACATTAAAGATTTGGAATGAGCATTAAAGTGACGTTTTCATGCTATTATATGGAATATATAAAAGCATTTCATAAAAATATCTTAAGTTAGATAGCACTTTGGTAGGAAATGTCCATAGGCTATGTTAACCACTTTCCCTCAAGTTCACTGCTAGCCTAGTTTTTGTACGCGAAGAGCAAAACAGAAATAAGGAAAACACTATATTATACAAATTAATATTAATCATTCTGTTAAATATTATAAATTAATTATTATCATTCGATTTTTCTTACAGGGTGATGCTATCCCCACTCCTCCTGCAATCCCAGAGGCTATCCTGAAATCACTCGAATACATCGCAAGAAACCCTCCATCCCCTCTGCAGAAGTAATTTAACAAATTGACCTAATAATTTATTATTAGCATGTAAAAGCCACATTGGTTTGTGAATTATCTATATGTTATTAAGTTATATCATGTAAATATTATTTAATTTTACACAGCATCGATCATAAAGAATTGTATGATAAGACTATCTTTGTGATCAGCAGCGTATACTAGTAGGTACATAGAACTTAGTAATAAGTTGAAACGAATTTTAATATGCAATTATGGTATTAGACAATTACAACATTTTGTGTAAATCACTGTATTTTATTGTTTTTGTTTCATCCTTGTAATCCATAAGATTCTTAAAATATATTTTCCTAGTCGTGGAGACATAGTGGCTGCGGGTAATCCGTATGTCAAAATGGTGTCAAGGATTAGGACTCTAGAAGACAGCATGTACCGTTTAAGCGGTTTTTATGGCCGAATGCGCATTTTGTTACAATCGCCACAAAAAGAATGGTCCATTGAAATCTTAAATTTTTTAAGCCTTCACTTTTTGCATGTGTAGAGGGGGTTGTTATAAGCTTAAGTTCAAGTTAGTGGGGTCGCCACCCTTGTCCCCCAGTCAAGGGGTCGATAGTAAATTAATGATAACATAGAAATGTTAAGAAAATGATAAATTATATGAATAAAAAAATATATAATAGAAAACTATGCCTTATGGTTCGTTTTCGTCGTATTCTTGCGAGTATTCAAGAAAACCCGGTTAACTTCGGAGCGCTGTAAAACCCAGAGAAATAATTGAAATTAAACAAATTTATAGTAGATATTATTTGTTAAAAAACCCTACCTACATAAGATTGTTCTGATGTCATTTTATTGTAAAATGACCAGATATAAGTTACAACACCCAAAAGAAAATTTGTTCAAAAATTTTCAGTTATTTTTGTTTATAACTTTATTATTTTCTATTTTACGATAAGAAGTAATAAAAATAAAGTTGTAGACAATTTAATTTTCTATAATTAATATCTTGTAAATTTTTCTGTAGGGTTGCTAGTTTACGAGATACAGCTCGAAAACTCTTTGCACCCCTTTTTCCAAGATAGCGGCCGGGGGACAAGGGTGGTGACCCCACAGACTTGAACTTAAGATTATACTAACCCCCCTATACAACAAAAAATAAAATTGCGTCCTTTGAGAAACGCAACCCTAAATGTTACTTTTCAATTGAAGAGGGTGACCCGTATAGGGTGGAGAAGCGAGATGGAATGCTCCTACCGTCTTAAAGGAAAATCTTCCAGCGAGGCTAGTGTTGTTTCTCGCAGGCCTAGGCCTATCTGTTACTGTTGAAAATTTGTATATATTCTTTGCATGTTTCGGGAAACGTTTGTGACGTCTATTATTGTACAGCGCCATCTATTGGCTTGTATGTCTTCCACTACACAATGGCCCAGAAGACATTTATTATAAGAATATTTTAAACCTACTGATTAAATGGTCTAACAAGATGTTTTAAATAAGAACAACGTTAAGAAGTGAGATAAGGGTTAATCGGTGGAGCCTCGGAAGAAACTAACTTTCAGACAGTACACATGAACACGATATACCCAATGTTTATGGTCTAAGACACAATGTAATAGATACATATATATTAAATACTGAAAAACGGAATAGTTTCTAACAAATACAAGTTTAAAGTTCATTATAAAACTATGCATTCATGGTTTTATGTGTGGTATTTTATTTGCTTTTTATTATTCTGACGTCTCGGCTACTTTTCAGTAGTCGTGATCACGGAAGACAAAATTGTCAAGTTTCAATGAGAATTGTTAAAGTTTTTATATAGCCTACCGCCAACTTGTTCATTTTAATTATTTAGTTTTAATTTTTGTTTAAGGTTATTATTTACTCTATGGGAGCCTAGTCTAATTTACCACCACTTTGCAACGTGTTATGGCTTGAAGAGAAGAAGCGGCGCAAGAAACTCTTTAGCAACATGCCTAGTTCTAACAGTTTTATATAATATTAAAAAATTAAATGGTTGGGAGGTAAAATAATATTGTTACGTGCGAGCGGGGCTACGCGCTTTGAGTTGAAAGAAAATCAGTTTTTTCCAACTAAACGCTTCTATTGACTTACACAGCCGTACGTGATTCTTCCCTGCAGGGTTGCTCCTTCGCATAACTAACGACGCACGGCCCTGTCGATGAGATATTTACTCACAATACCGTCGCCGATATTGTGTAAACCACCTCCTGCTACTGCGGTAATCATATCGGAATTTATCGCGTGTAGATCGCTTCTGGTTCTCCTCTTAAACTACACTAAACTCCTCCTTCACTGAACTGCCCACTAAACTCGTTACTGTTTTCTATTAAACTCCTCTTCCAACTCTTTCCTATCGCACTTTTCGCTTCGCTGTCTTGAACTTAACTCCCCGTAGGTGCCATAGATAAATACTATATGTAGGTGCAACTTACGCTGCTTATATACCCGGAAAAAAATTCTGGAACCTATAATTCTGATCTTCTTTTCATTATTCCTTTATTTACTGTCTGTCCCTTTCTAAACATCTATCTATCTCTAGCTTTTCCTTCCTGAACATTCTATTCTAGAATATCGATCTACATTTCGTTATTCTTTTGTTCATCATCTATCCCTTTCTAAAATGTCTTTGTCTTTTTATTCTGGAATCTTCTACATTTTTTGAAACTCCTTAAACCACCCAGATCGTTTCACCATCGCTTGCCACAATATAATAAAATTCAACGTTCATGTCAGTGACGTTGCGGGGAGAGCTCTATGCCTATAGACTAGTATTATAAACTAGCCTTACATACCTATGATTTCGTTTGCATAGGACTAATATTTGTATTCATATCTTTTGAACCGTGCCAGATATCGTAATGGAATAGACTCGAAAATTCCTCTTGGATGTCGTCTCAATGGTTGAGAGGATAAATTTTGTTAGGTAAATGGCTCAATTGTCGTGCTATGGTAAAATTCACAATTTTGCTATTGGTTATGTTTCTTTTGATGATGAATACACGATACACCTATAAGTCACGACTGTGGAAGTGAGGCGTTGCCGTTAGATCAAACAGTTTTTCGAATTGTTGTGTTAGATATTTTACTACCAAATCCTGTACAAAATACATGTGAGTTTATTACGCCATCTAGTTGAAACAGATGTCTCATGGATTGTTCAATACAACAACTTTGAACTTAGTCCCTTAATGATGATTCATTTATTATTAGTCAACCCTTTGTTTATTTACGTCAACACGAGGGTTGTTCAGCTGTTGGCGTCATCGACCTTAGGTAGGGAATCGGAAAGCGCTATGGCAGGTTAGTGAACTGTGTTCAAATCAGACTGACGTCAGTTAAATGATGTTGTGAGCAGCAGTTTCAGGTATGCTAAGAAAAGTATTGTAATATGAGAGTAGGTTTATTTTCTACCTTTTGACAGTTTGCATGTACAAAATTTTTCTTTTCTTGTTATTTTTAGAGATACACTCTTGTTTAACTTTCTTTTGTGATTAATAAAATCTTATCCATTTTCTTTCTTTCTGCCGAGTGTGGGTTTATTCTGCGTCCTTTGACAATGACTATGTTACATTTTTTACTCTTTTGAGATGTATTTATATTTAGCTTTCTTTTATAAGTTTTATTTAAGTCTACTTTACTATTACATTTTTCAAAATAATAAAATTATTATGTTTGACACTCTGTCTGGTATTGTTATACCAGCTGTCATTAGAATATGCATTCCCAGTAAATTTACTTTACTTCTGTCTGTCCGTCTGACTGCCTGTCTGTCTATTTATTCATCCTTCTGTTCATCTGTCCGTTATACTGTGAAGTTTGTTATTTATACCCTCAGCCAATTTATTTTCGTTTCGTTAAAGTAAATACAAATGTTGTATTTACTTTAACCTATTTTACCAAAGTACCTGAACATATTAGACGAGTTTGAACGTAGTAATAACTCAAAAATGCCAATAACTGGTACCTTTTGTAGGTCGATTGAGCCCAAACCATGCGTGAGCAATCACTCCACGCAGTTGAGGGTCAATGAGTAAGAATCGCTGATAAGAATGGCGCACTCCACACACTGTCCCAAAATAAGTAGTGTTTCACAGTTTCAAGTTCAATTGTACCCTTTGATGGCTTTTGTTTTTTGGTGGTGAAATGGTTCGCCGAACTTTCTGTCGCGTAACGGGTCGCATTATATTGTGTTGATTGATAGTCAATAGTAGGTTGACACGAGAGGTGAAAGTGACCTATTTAGGCGGGAGATAGTTTGGCACATGAGCGTAGCGAGCGAGGGGGCGATAATTCGAGTGCCTAAATAGGAGATGCCTAATATTAGAAAAGTAGATAAAAACTGATTAGTTAAACAAACAACTACTTCTCTAATAAAATTAGGCGTTAAATCCATACTCAAATCTGATGAAACGTCATCGCGTACGTTACATATGAAACGTCAAGTATTTTTTTTTCACCAGCCAGTATTTTTGTGTCACTGATGACAGTAAATATTTAGCACTGTATGTAAATTAAATAATAATTTAGTGAAAAATAATTTATAAATATGAAACGATGTTATAATTTTTTTTTTATTACAATTTATGCCACGATTTAACAGTGACTGTTAAAAAAGTTGGGCATGAGTCGCATGTATTCTCTATGGTTCCCATAGTTTCTATTTATTTTAACAGCAGGGAGAATCGTTTCCCAGGGACGAAAAGTACTGTTTTCATCCCTGTGATTAGGCAACTCCAAGCATAAGCATACTTTCAGAATATGAGAAATAAAAAACACATTGAATGCGTTCTCATGGAAATAGCCGCTAGACGAAAGGTTCGGTTTTGCGCTGAACGCTATATGGTTTCAGCTGATGTCATAGGTTACTCAAGAACACTGTGAGCGTATTTAGCTAAACTTTCAGCGAAGGTGTGTAGTAAGATTAAGACTTTGCCCATCTAGCTCACTGGAACGCAGAAGTCCTGGGTTTGATTCTAGATATGGCAAATTTCGTAAGCGAACTTTCTGTTATTTATAGCATGGGATTCTGCCATCGGATCCAGAGATTTCCGTTGTATATTAACTGTAACATAAGCGTCACTTGCTTAGTTTGGAGATATACAGTGTGCGTCTTTATCTACCGATTATACCTATTTAAGTATATTAATATCCAACCATTAATAATATCAGGCCATAGACGTCCCACTGCTGGACACAGGCTTCCTATTTTCGTGACAAAGATGGTACACTTGTTACGTCTGATCATGGCGGCTGGTTTCATACATTGTTAATTATTTTCAAGTTCGTTCACGTTGATTTCCTAAATACATCCATACTAAGATTTAAATTTAAAATGTGTTAGTTCTACTGTTATTTGTTTGTTCCTTCTTCTTTTTGGAATGAACTGATAATATTTAAATTAAATAAATTGTATTACAATGCAGAATAAGGTAGTATTTATTACATGATGAACTGTGGTGTAGCATAGAACTTACATACGTCAGAATAAAAAAGTATGGGCAGAAAACACCCAAATAATTGTTGAAGTGGTGAAAAAAGACAGAGAATGTGAAGGATAAAGAAAAAGTACTTTAATATGGGAAACTGTTTATGTGAGCAGAACCGCGTGGAAAGACCTAGTATAATATTACCTATCTTGCTAAGCTAAAACAGTAGTTTAAAAATTAAAATGAAACAAAACAAGATTAACTTTACTCACCCCCGCCGTCTTGGAAATTAAACTGCTACCTTCAAAATACTTCAGGGAAATACGATTTGTCTTAACACACGTGATATGTCATGTGAGTTGTGAATTTTGTTAATTATTAAGCGAACGTGCTTGGAGTGTCGGTGCCACTTTGCTCGGAAACCACCGCCCCTCAAGATGAAATAAACCGAGCAAATTGAAAAGACCCCAACAATAACATATGTTGAATGGAGGTGTCTACTTGTATTATGGAAATAGGTACACCATACCTTGTACAATAATTTGACAAGAATTTTCGCCAGCCAATTGCAGTCCACTGCTGGACGTAGGCCTCCCCTAGTTTGCGCTGTATATTCTAATCTTGAACTTTACTCAGCCATTGGTGGTATACTACTTTTGCCAAGTCTCAGTCTGCACTTAAGGACTCGTTTGCTCTATCGGCAATCAATTTTGAAACTTCATTTCTTTCCTTTGTAATACCGTGATATAAATAATTACTATTTAAACAATAATTAAATGATTCATTAAATTATGACTTTTTATTTTTATGCTCCTATGTAAGCAAAACATGTTTAGACTGTAGCATATAAATACCAACTGTATAACGATGTTTTGAACAAATAAATTTGATTTGATTTGACGTCACTTACGAGTCATTACTCAAGTTACTTAGTAGACCCTCATATAAAATCGAGGAGGCTTTGAAGTTTTATCCTATGATAAGAAGTATTTCAATTGATTGCGTCAACTACCCTATTAAGAAATTTATTTTGTAATCCAAACCTTTTAATGAAAATAACAGCAAGTTAGTCACATTGTGTTTAATTGCATTCTTTAAAATACGTTGCTATGTAGGCGATGCTAAGGCTTCACAAGATAGAAAAGTGAGTCAATTGAAAACAACTTTCTTTAGTCTAAAGTCTAATTGTAAGACATTTTTTAAAATTTTCGGAAAAGTCTCATCTAGACAAAAATCTGTTTATCTTCGTTCGTCACAGTATATTATATAAGCCCAAATTAAAGGACGCATTATTTATGTGAGACCAGTTCTCTTATACACCGTTCGTATTTAATTTCGTCCCCGGGCACCTGTGGCTGTGTTTATTCCGTGAATTTTGTTACACTTAATGTAACAAACAATTCGTTTTTGACAATATTATGCATGGAACGTTACGAAATTAGAATGAATAATGTAACAGTATTAAACAAATAAACACTTCGTTTTATATTTTCTTTTTTATTCTTTAAGCTGTTGTTATAAAGAATAAGGACGTAAAAGTAGGTTTACTTAGTTGTAAAAACGAGTCTAGTCTTTAGGTGCCTTTTAGTGCTACGTTTATCATGAAATTAATTGTTACGTTCATTTTGTTTAGCTGTGTTTTCGATTGGTCACTTACTTAGAGTTTTGCAGAAACTGCATGGATTAAAGATGTTTTTGTAACTGAGTTTTACGTGAGCAAAGTTGTGTCAATTACTCTGTTTTAAAGTAATGATTTTTAAACGGTACACTCGATAGTAAGTGGTTACCGCAACCCATGGAAATCTGTAACACCAAGCAGCGTGGTATTTGTTTATGTCCGTTTAGAAGAGCTCTATACTACATATAACGGTCTGAAAAAGATCGCGAGAATTGAAAGAAGAGAGAGTGTCGAGGAAGTGTGGATGAACTTTAATTTTCCAGTGGCTATCGAGTGGTCAGTGGTCATCTAGGTGACGTAGGCATCATCTTGGACACAAGCATTCCCTATTATATGAATATTAACCCTTACATGTAAATTTCAATATCCGTATGTCTTTGTCCGTAAAACTCGAAAAGTTGTCGATAGATTGACTTATCTACGAAATAATATTAGATTGACGATTGGGCAAAGCAAGCGTAACCGAGTTTATTTAGTGAAACTGTAAATGTAATACATACTATTCTTCTAGCTGACTGAGCTACTATATAATTCCCAAATATAGCAAACCAGCTGTATCTAATGTATCAGTGCTTAAACTCTGATTTAAGCGTAGCTAGATGTTCGCAAGTACTTAGACGTCATTAAATCCATTTAACTGCCGCTCCGTGGCATTAATGAAGTGACTGCAAAAGCTGACGCTTACCGACGCAGTACTAGTGTTGATTTGTCGACTGACGAGATTTTACTTCTTTACTAATGTCGGTTGGTTGTGTTATTTCAAATTCATGTTCTACAAGCTCGGCGTAATTATATCTATAAGTTTTGCGTAATCGTCTAATGCGCTAAACGATTTATCAATACCAGACTCAGCTCTGAAAGGATGCGTCCGATATTGATAATTATTGCAGTGCGCGCTTTGCTTTAAATTCTTACGCGAGCAAATCTTACAGGTGTGTTATAAGATTTAGATGTAAAAAAACTCGTTTCTCGTTTATCGCCACTTTTTTGTAATCTCGCGGTTTTCTCACGAAAATGTGGAGGATTTTTAAAACTAATTTCTATACCCTCAGACTAGAGCAAATAACCGAAAGTTCATTTATGAAATTGTAAACAATTTGAGTGCCAAATTCCATGTAAACCAACTCATATTCAACGCCGTGGCGACCGAAACCGAACAAACAAACAAATATTTACAAATCAGTATGCTTATGTTCATAAGTGAATTTGTAAATACGTACATTTTCATAAAAACATTCCCTTATGTATTTGTCAAGACATAAGTACCGGAATATTAATACACGTCCTTCATAGCCATCTGGTGAATAAACATAACACCAGTCATTATTTATGGATATGATGAACTGGTGTTTCCAACAACAAAAGTTACGTGACAACGAAAACACTTCATTTGGTAGCGCTAAAGAATGTGTCTTGAGTACATTCTTATACATCGTTTGTGCTGTTGGATACTCTTTAGGATTCCGTAGAAATTTAAGCAAAAATAAAATCCTTATGGAATCGTCATGTATGTTCGTCTGGTTTTGTGTGTTATAATCATTTTTTTCGACAAATATAGGGTCCATATATATATATGAGATTTAGTAACAACTAGTTGTGCCTGCGAATTCACCTGCGTGGAATTTTTTTTTTTCGCGGAACCCTTATTTTAAAAGTAACCTAAGTTACTCCTTATAACATCAGCTATTTACCAGGGAAAGTCCCGTCAAAATAGGTCCAGCCATTTCAGAGATTAGCCGAAACATCCAGACAGACAGACAGGCAAAATTCTGAAAATTGCATTTTACCGGAATCTCCTGGTCCGAATCGATTCCTGATTTTTTTCACATTTTTATTTTGACATTACAAACAGACACTACAATTTTATTTATCTGTATAGATATGACGGACAAGCCGTGGTAGCTTAGTGGTTAACACACCCGCGTCCCTAACTATAAGGGCGTGGGTTTGAATCCTGGCTGAAAAAGCTTGTACCACTTAGGTAGTTTTCTGGCCTAAGGCTGTTACAATTACCACGTCTTGACGATGAAGGAAAACTTCGTGTTGAAATCTGCACATCGAAACAACTGTAACATACTTCCTATTTGCGTTGGACAAATGTGGCGGGTACACTGAACATTCCCCTCTATGTAGGAGGTCCAAGTCCAGCCGTGGAACGTTTTTGAGTTATTATTATTATTTTTAAATTTATGATGTAATTTATATGCCGTTTCACAATGTTATATAATATTGTTACGAGTTGCAGGACTCGAAATAAAATGTCGTTGGAATTATTATAGAGTTTATTAGAACTATAAAAACACGCATAACACAGGTACAAATATAACCGAACACCACAAGTCCAAGCATAATGCAGAAGATCGTAATTCAATAACACGCTCAAAGTCCGTCACTTAATAGATTACCGAATGTACACAAGTCTTGCTTCGCTCATGGTTATCGCTCGACTGACCCATCTCTCAATTGGGGTATTGCTTTATATTGCACAGATGTAATATATCTGCCCGGCCGCGTGGATCGAATTTCCTAGAATCAGTTTGTACTTTTAAATCCGAGACACCTGGCTACTGATCACAATACAAAAATAGGCCGTAAAAGATTACAATACACAATGGTCTGTTTTTTTAATTACAAATTTTAAACACAAAGTAAACAAAAGAAGTTCAAATGCCGAAAGGTAGTAAAATGTGTTTCTACAGGTACGCGGGTGTGAATTTGTCTTTGTCGGCGTTTAGATCGTAACAATATAATGTATATTAGTTGTAAGTTAGTTTTAGTGAATGTTGATGAGGGAGTTAATGGATATTTGTCATCTCTACGGAACCGGACACGTAATTTAAGGCCTGCCATACACTTGTCAAAAATAACCAGCATTACATTTTAAAATATGAAACCACACAAACTAACATCACCTTTTGAGTTCTCATTAAAAATTTTGAAGTCCCAAATATTAAATTGTCTCTTCTTCACAACCAAGGTACAAAACGAAAGCGCGGTTGCAGCCTAGCAGGTATGTATAATTCCAAAAGGTCAACACAGTATGGACTTCAATTAACGATATTTGACCTTAAATAATAACAAGATTTGGGCCCTAGTTAATTGAATACAACTCAAGTAAAATAATAGATACCTTTAATTGAGGTATTGTTATAATTGCTTTGAGATATTTCGTAGTATTTGATAATTCTATTAATCATTAACATAATAGCAATTATCTTGATAAGACAAAGGCTTGTTTTGTAATATTACTCTAAGGATAGCGACACACGTGCCGAAGGTACGATGCTGATGTTCTGACGACATTGCACCCGGTATCAGGTGGAAATGCAGTCTAAGTTAGATAGAGCACGCTTACTTAAAAAATATCTGTTCATGCGAGACTTAAAGACATCTAAATTGTATGTTTCAGGGAAACGATTGTAAAGAGTTCCACTTCTAAGTGGCACGTATTATAAAAGTGGAAGCAAATCGCCTTGTCTGATTGGTTGGCATTTTGAAAATATATCGATGGAGTACACTCGTACACCTGCTTGTCCGACGGTAAAAAGGTGAGACTGGAATTAATTTGTGTAATTCCGCGGCACACTCACCGAAGTGTTTTTTTATTGCATGAGTTGAGCAGACAGGCAGACAGCCCACCTGATAAGAAGTAGTTTCCATCGCCAATAGACATTTGTAACACCAAAGGTGCGACCAATGTGCTGGCGCTCTCTAAAAGGAGATTGGAACCTGGTTACTAATGCCGGAACACAGTTCAAGGTTATTATGGTGGCATACCCTTGTCCAGCGGTGGTAGCCATCCAGATGGGCAAATGCCCTACCACCTTAGCTGTGGGTCGTTTTTTGGCCTCTTACAACAGGCCGCCCGGCCGCAGGAATTAGTGTTCTTTCTCTATTCCTGCACGGATAAAAATGTATCCTATAGAATACCGACAAATTAACGAATGAAGTTGCGAGCACAGCTAGTGTATGTATACGTTTTAATTTTCAATATTTTCATTAAAACCCGTTGAATGATTACAAGGCCCATTCGAGATAAACTTTCACACATATTAAGAGTCAGGTGGCAGTGGGCCGGTTACATTTTTCGCAGGACCGATGACTGATGGGGCAGACAAGTTCTAGAGTGGAGACCGCGTCTCGGCAAACGTAGGACGCCTTCCAACGCGAAAATTGGCGTAAGATCGCCGGTAGGAACTGGATGAGGATATCGTAAGGCTGGGATATGTGGCGCAAACCTGGGAACAAACTACGTCCAAGGGACAACGATTGACTTACGACGAGAGACAGAAATTCTAAAAATGGTCATTGATGGTCATCTCCAGAAATTTGCCTGGAAGGAATGGCTATTAGCGATAAAACCGCCTATTGTAGTAGATGAAATTAAATTGGTTTTTTATTTATTTATTTTAAGAACTTTTGGACGAACGTCCATATCGGTCCCGTAAATATAAAACCTTAGATAGCATGCAAAATCACTTATTTTATGCCTTTAACAATAAAGTCCAAAACTAACTCTGCCTCCGTAGAGAAGGGCTCGGCTAAAAAAGAATGAAAAACTCCAAATTCCAGCAAGTCCAAGATTAAGTCGCTCTTTAGTCGCTGTCTCTTATTGTTATTTTTGATGCATTCTACAAGAATATGTTATAAGTCCTCTCTTTTATTACATGTATATGTCACCTCACAATTGGGGCTGTTGGTCTTATTTACGAGGAAAGCAAACGTCTTGAGCGGCATGTGTCCAGCACGCACACGATTTATATTACGATGTCATATTGTTCTGTGTTATAAAGAATATTCTATTATGTTCTGTTTTACTTTAATGATGATTATGCGTTTTATAAATAGCAGTACTAAATTTTGGCATTTATTTTGGAATCATCGATAGATATTTCAGTTTTATTTATTAGTAGATACAGAATATATTCTGCGACTGCAATGTGCACGGGGCTGTGAACCTAAACGTGCACTCACCTTAAAAGTCGACTCATTCATGGCCATTCATACCTATCATTGAATAAAGTATCATATTAAGTATATTACTTTGGATAAAAGAATTTTCGTGTAGCTCAGCGTAGTAAATAACCACATATTTCACTTTAAAACGTCTTTTGTGTGTTAGCGAATCAATTTATTGTCTTAAGTACGTTTTTGGGGATATAAATAATAGTTATACTCGGTTATAAGAGTCTTATATAACATTTATTTACGTTCATAGAGAGTTTAAAACTCCATTTTGGAAAAAATATTGCCTTCTATAAAGCAATAAAGTATAGAGGCATATAGAGTGAAAATTCACTGTAAAATTTTTCTTCTTTTTTTAGACTTCTATAGCAAGCAGTCTTGGTAAAATTAATAGTCATTGTAAATTAATTGTCATGCTATTCTGTCCATTTGTCCATGTATCTCTCATACTTTCTTTTCAAAAACTACTGGTTCTTTATAAAATAAATACGGCAAGAAAGTGTGTTCTATATGCATTTACACACAATTTGTTTAAATATTAATATACATAAAGTATATTCTAAGGTGTGTTAGGTTACGTATGTTATACGTACATATTAGGACTCATGAACTAATAGCAGAAGTATTAAAGAGAGGTCAAGTAAAAAGCATCTCAAATAAAGGTGCATGTATAAAGAGGTTAATAAAAGCAGATGAAGCGAAAGTTGTTTGTCAGGATCGTCACAAGTGGAGAACCATAGCCTTTTCCTACCCTCATGAGGAACAGGCGGTATAATATGTATGTAAATTATATTTTATTTATGTCCGCGTTATGGGCGATTACGAAAGAAATAATTTTAATTCCCCTATAAAGGGAGGCCCGAGCCCAGCAGTGGGATATTTATGGGCTGTTATTATTTATTCATAATTTTAATTAATGTTTAAGGGAATTGGGAAAAAAATATGATAGTTAAACATTAGGTTCAATAGACTATACATTAATTTTTAAATAATGATTGTTCCAATGTCATAGGATTTGTTGCAAAAAAAGTGTGTTGTCACTTCAGAAATTTTTCGCTAGTTATAAGGATTTGTGGTTTTCGATCGCAATTTTTTTTAAATAAGTTAAGGCTAAAAACAACGATTTTCATGGTATCAGAGTCAAAGGAACCTTGTCCGATTTTTTGTTTTCGTTCAATTGTTTTATGGAACGTTTTGTAACGCGACCGTTTCACAAAGATATAGCAATGGATTTAATGTGTTATTTAAAGCGATGTTGTAATTTATTGTTAATGACGTTAAATATTGACAGTTAGTACGTACTAATACGTTATTTATTAATAATGTTATATTCATTCACAATGTTATTTTTAACGCTATATTGAAGACGAATTAGGTCACAATCGATAACTATAACGTTATCGTAGGTGAAGCTCAAGAATAACAAATAACTGTATTTTGTGACTGTATAATTATAACGACTTTGGAACCTTTGACCTTATTACTAGAAAGGTGGCATTAACCATATAAGTTTTATCTGTGCTGGCGACAACTGAGAACTGACAACTTTGTTATTGTTTTAAATATTTGTCGACGAAAATTACGTACATTACGAAAATGATTAAAATTATGAAGTTAACCAAAGTGATTAAAATAACGTAAATGATGAAAATAATCAAACTGACAAAAATTATGAAAATGACGAAAGTGACAAAAACAACCAAAATTATCAAAACGATCAAATTGTCAAAAATGACATCACAAAAAAACAAAACCTATCCTACTTTCTGGGATAACCTTTACATAAATCTATCCCAAACTCTCTTTTCCAGAATGAAAAGTATCCTATATCCGTCTTACAACACATTGCACTTACATATATAACAAATTACAGCCAAATCGGTCCAATAGCTTTCCGTGAAAGCATTACAGGCAAACAGAAAAATATACTATCCTATTTTTCGGGATAAAAGTATGCTATGTTCGTCCTCGACATCAAAAAAAGTATATATACTGATTTTCAACCAAAACGGTCTAGTAGTTTTTCCGTGAAAGGGTAACAGACAGAAAGTCAGACAGACAAAGTTACTTTCGCATTTATAATATTAATAGAGATGAATAGTAAAGCAATAAAGATAGAAATAGTAAATTTGAAAGATATAAATAAATAAGAATTAAATCCAAGTCAAAAGAAGAAGTGAAAAAATTGAGTTTAATTTAAAATCACGTATTAATAACGACAAAAAACCGGCAACCGGCCGAAATCGGGTGGTAATAAAATTCCTACTAATAGTAGTGTTGACAGCCAGCGGTTATAATATAGAAACATTTCATCTGTCGTTTCCATACAAAAAGTCTACCAATCGGTTAGAAAATCCCTCTCATCGGTAGTTGGTACTTTCATGAGCAACTAGCTACGAACAGTTCATTATAGAAACATCAGTAGAGTTACCAGCCGTTAATATTCTAACCGTCGGTATCAAAAACGAATCGTTTTTGCAATATTGAAACCGGGCATGAGTATTTTAAAAGATATATAGTATTTTCGATTAATGTTGCGTCACGTACGCCCAGAAACTGTGAACATACTAAACACCACGTATCAGCGTATATAATTAGTATAAAAGATGTATGTAATCATTATTAAATTATTACACCAGTAAAACTGTATTATTATTTACCGCGTCAAGTAAATAGGGTCTACTACGCTTGCAGAACCCTTGTGCGTGGACTGACAAGCACTTGGCAGAATTTAATTTATTTCATTGAAATATGTTATCTTACTTGCGTCTATCATACGTAAGAACACTATTAAACACTATAAGAGCGATATTATTAGCTGCCTCACATTAAAGCTATTTAAAACCCATCTCAAAAGGAGTCTTGCGCAAGCTCGTATAATTTCAAAAAGTTTTAATTCAAAATTTGGACTTCGAAAGATTTTACGAAATAGAAATAAATCTTTCATTTAAAACGGGGAGAACTCCTTAAGAAGTTAAAACGTCTAACTTTGGAAATCGTTTAGAAGTTTTCTCCATGCATACCTACATACACATACGTATATTATATGCAAAAGTTATTTGTCTTATGGGTTTGATATTTTTTATGTTTTGCTATTGGTAGTTACATCACTTACCATCGTAAAGGAAGATCAAATAGTATTAATGGTGTCAAGTACATGTAGAGATGCAGTATCCGTGCAGGAACGGAGAAAAAATACAATTTCCTGCGGCCGGGCGTCCTGTCGTAAGAGGCGACAAAATAACCCACAGCCAGGTGGTAGGGCATTTGCCTGACTGGATGGCTACCATCCCTGGTCTAAAGTATGTCGCCATAATAACCTTGAGTTGTGTTCCGGCATTAGTAACCAGGTTCCAGTCTCCCTTAAGAGAGCAGCAGCGTATTTGTAGTACCTTTGCTGTTGCAAATATTCATAGGCGATGGTATCCGCTTTCCATCAAGTGGGCCGTCTGCCTGTCTGCTGAACTCCTGCAATAAAAAAAAGATGGATCATCAGTTATAAAAAAATATTGTTATAAGACGGTCGATATTTTCAAAAACAAATTTAAAACATTGATATCGTAAACATCAATCTTTATGAACGAAATACCGATTTTGTAAATTTTATTATTTATTCTTAGGCATTAAAGAAAACAGATACAATTTTATACAGTCGTGGGCCCAGATTGTAACAAGATGAGAGTGAATTCAAGATTCCTTTTTATGATGTTTATATTTTTTATACTTTTAGTGGCTTTTGTTATTTGAATGAATTAGTAATAATTGACACGACCGAGCCAGGGGCTGGCAACGGTGTCGTTTTAGCTGAAGACGTCAAACGGCGCAAATATGTAACCTTTTACCATAAGTCGTGCGCAGAAGGTTTGCTGATGATCACCCCTCCCGCTTCCTCCGACTGGGACCGGGGCTTGTCTAAGTAGTACTAAGAACTTGACAACCGCGGGTCGCGGTTGTAGGAAGCGGGAGGGGTTATCTTCGGGAAACCTGCGCACGACTTATAGTAAAAGGTTACATATTTGTGCCATTTAGGGTTGAAACAGTGGGCCTGTGGGGTGCATCGGCAAATAGATTTTTTAAAGACATTTGTAAGAAATTCTTTGACACTACCTGTGATTAGAAAGCTGGCTCGTATTTTGCTCAGAGAAATAGCATTGCTATGCAGTGTGGCAATGCAGCCAGCCTTCTGAACACGTTTCCCGCTGGCTGTGATCTGGTACATAATATTTTATAAGCTTAGATTTAATAATTATGTTTAAGTTACTTATACATTTCGGTATTTTATATTTGTTAGGCAGTTTAATTTATTAATAGTGTGGTGTAAGCGTTTTCACATTTGTTGACATTCATTCACATAAATCGATTATGGTAATCGATAACTTATTTTATTAGTGACCTTATTTTTAAGATTACTCGTCTTCCAGATAGAATTTACGACTGATGTTTTCAATTACGTAATAGAAAAATATAACGGTTTTTTAAAGCCATATTATGTTTCATTAGCCCAAAAGTCCCCGTCTCCTTTAAAATAACGATTTTCTCGATTTGGGTCTTAGTAAATGGATCCTTTATTTCGTTATAGTAGTATAAAGCGTCCACTCACCAGGCACCACAGCTGTCATAATCGGCAAGTATTTCAGTTTTTCAAATTCAAATCAGATTGCGCTCAGCTTATTATTTTGATAACAAACACAGATCATATCAGATCAGATTGATTAATAATAAAATGTTGCTAATGAAGAATGACTTATCGACATTTTATCTGGTTTCAATATTGATGTCAAAGTATCGAAGTTTATGAACGATTTATCGATTTTTTTTTCATAATGTATCTATCACCTCATTTTTTTACAATTTCGGTACATACCTATAAAAAAATCTGTTTTTACTTTAGCTACGGAAAAGTTGATGGAAACATCGTATACATAAACAGAAGCCTAAGTCAAGCTTTCAAAGAATAAGTACTTTATGACCCAACCAATCATACAATCCCAGAAACGACGATCGCCGAACTTACTTCGTGTCACAGGGGATCAAACGCGAAGATAAGTCGATCGGAGCCCATAACGAGCATCGATTCGAAAGGCGCAAACGTACCCGTGTAGCAAGTACTTGTAAATCGTCAAGATTTTCCGTAAAACATGACCGTATATCTCATTTACGCGCTCTTGAACACTGTTACAAATGGACTTTGTTACACTGTAATGTAATGGAGAAGTCGACAGTGAAACCAAAAATCAATCAACTAAGACAGCTTTAGGGATACTTAGCTATTTTGGGTTACAAACTGATGGCCCCAAAACCGTTGTATTTATGTAGACGGCACCGCCGATACAGCGCCATTGCGGCCACTGCGCCGCCACCGTATCTCCGCCGTAACGCAGTTGCGTCACTTAGTACACTGCTATTCTGTGAATTTCTATGTATATGCGAAAGTGCGGCGGTGGCGCGGTGGCAGTGCAGTGTACACAGGAGCCTAGATTGTAAACTGACATCGAGACATGATTAGCTTATAAACTCACAGATATTAAAGCGTTAGATTGCTTTCATTGCCCGTTGGCAATCGCTAGTTATTTTAATATCTTAGTAGCTTATAAAATGAAATGTCTTACAACTATCCGGATATATCAAGGAATGACTGGCTGGTTGCAAGTAACTTGAATATTACTCACCATGTTCTAAATCATGTAGGAATAAGAGTACCTGTAAATAAATGAAAAATAATTTAAACTGATCGTTTTCCTTAACGGTTTGTCCATACAATATTTTTATATATACATCGTAAAAGTTTTTAAAGTATCTACTTAATTTGTATATATTTCTCTTGAATGTGAACAAATTCACTCTGTCTGAATTATAAAAAGTTTGAACAGAGTTCAAATTGTATTATTTATTATAAGTCTATATTATTTGACTAACACCTCATTTTATTCTGAAATGTAACTGTAAGTGTTAGTCAAATTGTAGATTAAATTATACGTTGTGTAAAAATATGTATATATTAATTTTAACACATTTTAGCACAATATGTAGGGCTAATTTAGAAAATACTAGAAATAAATAGACTGTCCACTTATAGAATAAAAACATTTCGGTACAAGTGCTAATCAAGATTTTAATAAAACAAAAGTAAATACTCATAATAAATTCAATCCTAAAATACATACAAATTTAATTAATTTTAAATTAGAGGCTTCAGTTTCAAAGGCAGACCGCTATCGAGAGGGAACATTCATAAAGGCTGGACGCGTCGCCTCTTGGGAAGGCAACGCTAATATTTTGCCGGAGTATTAGTCGCATGAGACATCAGTAGAGATAGTTAAATACATACTAGAAACTGTAACTATTTGTTTTCGTGTTGCAATATCTCATCCTCACAATACACACTCATCTGAATATTACAAAACAGTGTAATAAGCGGCTGCAAGACGTGAAATCAGTGAAATCCAAGCGAGCTTTCACCACGGATCGTTATGGCCTGAACAAGAATAATAATGAGGCTCCCATAGCTCACTTCAGTTATTCTTGTTCCTCGCAAATGCTTAACAAGAGTGGGCCAGCTCTATGGTATAAATATTCAACCGGTGACTGAATTGGTCAGAGTTGGAACGGAATATTAGGTTTTTAAGCAGGTAAGTACGTAGTTATTTAGTTGTTCAGCAGATGAAATATGGATCATACTTAGTCCGGTGAAAATTTTTGTTACACCTATTATGTTTCAACTTTTGAACACTAATAATATATGATTACTATTAATAATTAACATATCAATAATATTCATATAAAATAATTTTAATGTATAAATATGCTTTTCAAAGCAAAGTATCGTAGCTGTTTTGAAAAAACAGAATCCTTATCGAACCGTCAGCTCTGTCCAGTACTCATTCTGCCTATGTATGCAACACTTATTTTTCTCAAAGTTATTTATTTATTCCTAAAAAAATACGACTTTTAATTTCCTTCTAATGATACGGGTCTATATTAATATAAATATGCAAAACATTGAATATAGTTATGACAACTCTACACGCATGATAGTAAACATACTCCAGGCTCAAATATAGAAGTATAAGACAGAACCAGAATTAATGCTACACGTGACGAGTTTAACGTATCACGCAATAGCATACAATACAAAAAAGTATTTATATCTGTTTGTTGTGGCACCACCCACTCGCCGACCGACTATCCTATATAAAAACCGTGTCAATTGCTTTTGCAAAAATTATCTGTCTAGTTGCCAAGTCTATGTTTTTCATAATATTATCCACTGAAAAGACAGTCCAAGTTTTTTTTTATCCTATGAGTTCAGCAGACAAGCTAACGGTCCACCTTATGAAAGCGGTTACCATCGCCTATAGATACTTGCCATCAGATATGTTGAAGCCTAACAAGCAATCATATATGGTAAAAGAATAATGTCAAATATGTCAAGAAAAAATATTTGTAACACCAAAGGTGCTACCAATGTGCTGCTGTTTTCTAAAGGGAGACTGGAATATGATCACTAATGTCAGAACACAACTCAAGGTTGTTTGTGCGGCATACTCTAGATCAGGAGGCTATCCAGGCGGGCAAATACCTTACCACTTGGCTGGTTATTTTGTCGCCTCTTACGACAGGCCGCCCGGCCTCAGGAAATTGTTTTCTTTCTTCTTTCCTGCACGGATGAAAGGTTCAAGATTATTCTTAATCTTGAAACTCAATCACCAGATTGTCTTGCTTTGATTAGCATTGTAGATTCGAGACAAATTTTAAAGGATTAAAATATCTCCTCATCGTTCTTCTATTTAAGAAAAAGGCCTACGATATATTGAGCATTAGGGTAGAAGTGAACAAAATAGGGCCAGTGTGTATTCGTTCCATAGAATGGAGGGTTCTGTGGAAATGACAACCGTGCAATGTTTATTCATTTGACTATGGATCTAAAAAAGCATTAGATCAAATGCAATTGTTGGCCACATAAATGTATGGCAGCTAATATATAGAATAGAATAGATAACACTCCATTACTCACCAAATATACAATTTCAAAAATGCACAATTACAATATTGTCATAGTAGAAACAATAGGCGGCCTTATCGCTTAAAGCAATCTCTTCCAGGCCATCTAACTATATAATATATATTTATAGGAGACATCATGAATCTATAGTTGTAGTAATTACTCGTATAATAATGTCATAAATTAATAGAGTTTGTTAGGTATGACATAACTATAGCTATTTTAAGGCAGATGTTATTGATCTGTTGCAGTAGATAACAAGGTTAATTAGTGAATACTGTTGTATTCACTAATCGTTTTTATGGCAAGTATTAACAAGTTCCTGGACATTTTAGATTATGAAAATTTAATTGACGGTATTTTCAAGTAATTTATAGTATTTAAAAGGTGCGTGAGGCGAGGCAGACAGACACAGTTGTTCTACCATTCGCCAGGCGCTACAATCTTCAGTAAACAGAGTAAGTCATACATTTGTTTATTACTTAAATAATTTAGAAATTGATATTGTGTCGAATTGAGGTGATATAAAGACTCTAATTACGAGGCTTGGGGTTCTTTATGTCATCTTGGTAATATATCTGAATGTGTGGCTATGAAAAGATTGAATATTCTGTAGTATTCTATCTCATGTTTTTGTGATTACGATACGTTCATTTGTGCGAGGTTTCGATGACGCTTACACAATGTAGTATATGTGGCGGTAGAAGCAAATCTTATTTCCAATATAAAGTAAACTCGGTAAACTCGAAAGAAGTGAGAGGATCACACGCCACACGCAACCAAGGCAGTAGTAAATGTCGGTACGCTGACGTCGTTCGGCCAGAATGGACATTGATTGCTGACGTCTTAAGGATGAACGGCATATAGTAAACCTCCTATACCTCAAGTTTTAACAGAATATTCTACTTAATATTTTAAAGATTTGAAATGAGACATTTTTAACTATTTTGGAAGTTTATATCTTCAATCCTGTTGAATTAAATAAAAAAGTTATAACTATTAAAAATGAGGTTGTCTAACTTGGCATTGATACCTCAGATGTCAAGTATTTTTGAATTTTCTTTGACACCACTATTATTTTTGCTCTATCATGTCTGTTGTATTAAATGTCTTTATATCTTTTATAGTGCTCATTATTTATATTCAAACACTCTACCACTGCCGAACCCGAATTTCTTCAATTACTAACGTCGTTATGATTATTTTAGGTTCCCACTAACAAGACTATATAGTATAATCAACACCCGGTTACATGTATGACAGCCACCCCTAATTTTTAGTTGGCTCGTGACTTTACTAAATCATTATGTAACACTATACAGACTATACTTTTTTGTTAAGTTTCATCAACATAGATTTAGTCGTTTCGGCGAAAAATGACTATAAAATACAGAATGGACTAAATTCTTCAACAATATTCTAAGTTAAAATGGGATTGTGATATAAATATACCGCCATTACTTAAAAAACAGACTTGGTCTAATGACAAACGACTTCGTGGAAAGTTCGCGAACTCCTGTCGGAGGTGCTCCACCGTGAAAAAGTGAGTTACGGCTTCCAAAACTGATTAGAACTCAACTCAAGACTTGCTGAGCGTCGTACCTTCCTTGTACATTAACTTTGTTAAATAATACCCCTATTCTCATACGAAGACGAAAAGAACTTCTTCAAATATTTTTTGGGTAAATGTATGATATAATTTAACATTTAATAGTTTTATTTTTTCTAGAAAAAACATTGTAAAGTGGAAAGAATTTTGTTTTTAAAATTATAAATAAAATAATAAAAGCTTTTTTAGTGGAGAATGATGTATTAGAAAGTACCTATATTTTGAAGTTTATATTTTTAAAATCATAGAGAGTTAGAGTAAGTTTGAACGCTGTTTTAAGAACCATAAAGTAGCGTTCAAACTTACTCTCTCTATGATCAAGACCGTTAACCTTTATCTTATCTCCCCTATTCCTCCTTCATACTTTTAAAATATCTTCTATTTTGAAAATATTTTTGAGGAAAACTGCATTGCATAAGATTTATTGAGTTTTTGAGAATGGGGTATATTCGATGAAATCCGCTTTAGGCTTCCATAGTTAAACGACAAAAAGTGGATATAGCTCATCTCTAAGATACGCTTTATTGTGCATGGGCTCCCCTCAAAATAACTTAAAACAATAGCAGGCGAAAGATAATGCAAAAACAGCATTAATTTAAAGTCGGACTGATCTGCTAGTTAATGTATGTTAAGAGAGTTTCCATTATTCCCGAACGAAAACACCCGTTACATGGCTAAAAGAGCATACAAGTCATTTTCAGTAAAATGGTTGTGTAATTAAGTGTACATCATTTGGTTGAAAGTTAAAAGCTTTTACTGATACCGAGCCGTAACAAAGGAAATGAAATAGTTAGTATATAAGTACAAATCATACATTCGCAACTTTTATATGTGTAAATGTTTCTTGTACTTCATTATAATACAAGCGTTAAATTTCGGATGCTATCAGAGCGTTTGCATTCGTATTTTTTCTTCTCCACTTCGCGCCGTCTTCAACACTCCTTGTTTTGAGACCATCGATACGCATATCATCGTTCATGACGTCAAGCTAGCATTTCTTGGGCTTTCCCCTTTTACCGGAAGCTGGCAGAGGCTGCATGGCTGGAAATTTTTTCCCCACATAATTAGCCGGTCTAGAGTACCCGATACCAGCGTAAGCCACTCTTTTGCAACTTTATCACGGACGAATAACTCGCTATGTGTATGTCGCAATAACAAAAATCCCAAGCATATATCTTAACTTATTTTTTTATATTTTTTTATAAATAATAGTCACAAGTAGCTTCGGTGAACCTGCAGCCCACCTCTCTACACCCCTTAGCCACTCACACCCATGTTGCCCCTGTCTTCTAAGGCTTTTTGGGGCCCATGCAGGGTGTGGCTAGTCATCGTCTGCCCATTTATCCATGTTCCCCGAACATTGCGACGGGCAGGCGCCATAGTCCTTATATTTCCTGACCTCTAGCACTATTAGCAGTTCACCCCAATAGCCCAGTACTTTTTATTCTCATTTCCCACAATAGTCCTACACTGGCCGGGGCTTGTCCTTTCGTGCATTATTATATCGTGTAGACAGGGATAATCGCCGGTCAGTGTGACACTACATTTAGATTAAAATTGTCAAGGGGCCTCTACGTGTTGGCCTCCCCATGGTCCCACGCAAGCCCTCCAAAAGTCCGGGGCATTTTTATGACCCCCGGTCTTTAAAGACATATGAATAATAATATAAAATATAAAAAGCAATAAAAATCATATCTCTATTATGATCTATTAGAGAACTCAATACAAAATTAAACAGAAATATGTTAATAAAGTTGTTTTTACATTTTTATGTATTACGTCATTTGTCATTATAATATTAACGTCCACGAAGCGCATTAACGCTCTTCAACTCTTATCGGCTTCATTTTATCGCAAACTGTTGATTGTGCCTTTTTGAAACGCAAATGTGATGTTTAACATATTTTAATTTACTTCAAAATAGTTGTATTTATTCATTAATGCAAATAAAACTTTAGTAAAGTTTTATTTAAAAGACTTTCGTCACGAACTGGCAGCTATTTACGTGTTTTTTGCATTTTGGTATAAAATAAATTAAAAGAATAATACCAAATCTTTTTGTCATTATACCACTCGTATTATCCATAGAATCGTACTGCGCGCTATCTTTAAATAATATGATCTACAGATGGAGTTATTCTGTGATATAACCAAACAGGTCACCATCTTTGTTACGAACTCTTTCGTATTTTTATTCTTAATTTATTTTATGTATAAGAGAAGGACGTTTTTATTAATCCTAGATATGTATAGTTACGTTACCAAATACATGTATTTTCACCATCGTTGTCCAACGTATTATTTCAATATTCTGCTTCATACGACCACACCTCTCGCTATCTTAATAAGATCGCATTGTTCGTCATCTTTATACAACCAAACCGCTCACCATCCTTATACGACCAAACTCCTCACATCCTTAAACGACTAAACAGCTCACCATCGGTATACGAAGAAATCGCTCACCATCTTTACACGATTACGCCGCTCACCAACGCACTTTTCTGCGTTTTCTATCGTCTATATAATGGAAAGTGTTCCGAGGAACTATTCAGAGTGATGGTTTCGATTTTTTCTACTACCGCAGAGCTCGCCATTGGCTGGGCGTTCTTCTTCTTCTGCATTTCCTTGAACTGTTAAGCTCATTTACGTAATTATTGTATATTGATATTGTCCATAAGAAGAAAAAAATAAGACAAAGGCCAAATTCACCCTATGCAGGTGACAAAAGATCATACATGGATATTACGAGTAGCCCAGCAGACCCAAAGCAGAAAGAAGAACCACACGAAGAAAATGGACAGAGAAACATAAATTTTAAAGAACTTTTGAAGAAATTGAAGGAAGCTATATTTATGAGAGGAGCAACGATACATACTAAAATAAAGATGGTGATTAGATACTGTATACAGTGGATGGTTATTTTGGTGGTAGACTACATTCCTGATTGGCCTATTTTACAGAATATTATGGATTTTATATGCAACAATGGATAACACTAAAAAAAGCGTACTTAAGTTAAATATTATTCAATGGAACGCGCAGAGTTTGAAACCGAAGTTAATTGTATTAAAACAGTTTTTAAGCCAAGAAAAAATTCACATTGCGGCGCTCGGTGAAACTTGGTTAATATTGGAAACGCAAACGAAGGTAAACGGCTACAATATTTTTCGCAATGATAGATACGATGGTTATGGTGGTGTAGCTCTTTTAGTTCACAAATCTATTAAAGCAAGTGAGATAAGATTTAGTAATGTCCACTCTGGCATAGAAATAGTAGGTCTAAAGATACATAACTATAATTCAATAGAGCACGTAGTGTCACTGTATTGTCCGCCATCAGTTCATACTAATCAATGCGATTGGGATCTCTTATTTTCGATGTTTAATAAAAATTCTATTATTTTAGGCGACTTTAACGCACACCATTCAACTTGGTCAAGTAATTCCAATCAGAGAGGATCACAAATTTTAGATACAATCATGGATAATATTTATTTCCTTTATTGTTATTGTTTCATTTATTGTTTTAAATAATGGTGAGTCAACACGAATAAAATTAGTAAATAACGTTTTACAACAGTCATCACCAGATATTACTTGCGTAACATCTGACGTTGCATCTAAATTTTAATTGGACTACCTATAATGAGACATTGGAAAGCGATCACCTTATTATTAAAATTACATTTAACGTGAACACATATTTGAATGTGCCATTAAAAAGAAACTACAAAAAAGCGGATTGGGGAAAATATTCAGACAAGCTCAAAGTAGACTTCAAAAACTTTTCTATTACAGAAGATCTTCAATCTTCGTATGATAATTTTCTTTGTTATATTAACGCAGCTGCAGATATTCATATCCCTCCTATTAAGATAAATTCAAACTCTGACTCGAAATTTTTACCAAAACCTTATTGGAATACAAATCTATCTAAAGTTGTAGCTGAACGTAGATTAGCTCTTTCTAAATTTCAACGTAATTCCACACCAGCTAATTTAGTGATACTTCAAAATAAAGTCGGTACAGTACAGCGTATAATACGCTATGAACGAGACAAAGCTTGGCAAGAATATTGCTCATCTGTTAATAGTAGTATATCTCAAAGTGAATTATGGCGTAGATTAAAATGGTTTAAAGGTATTAAAGTTCCAAGATCTTGCATAAACGAGGACAATGCTAACCAAATGCTTCGAAATTTAACACCGGATTACGCATGTTCAAAAGTCCCAAAATTTTCATCTTATAACAACCAACTAGAAACTGTTATTTTGAGACAGGAGTTACTGTTTGCGACAAAAAGATATTTCTCCAGGAAATGATCAGGTATCCTATTCCATGATAAGAAATCTTCCCGAGGACGGAAAAAATTATTAGCAGCCCTTTATAATGCATTTTATAAATCTAGTTTTGTGCCCGCGCAATGGCGTGATATTTCCATTGTGCCAATCCCAAAACCTGGACGCGACAGTCATACTAGCACGGGTTTCCGACCAATTTCTATGATCTCCTGTCTCTGTAAAATTTTTGACTAGGATTCAAAAGATTAGAGTGGTTTGTCGAGAAAAATAATATTTTAGCCTCTAACACTATTGGCTTTAGGAAGGGGCTATCGACTTTGGATAATTTAGCTTGCTTGGTCTCACACATTCAATTGGGATTTTTAAAAAGAGAAATTATCATAGCATGTTTCATCGATGTTGATAACGCGTATAACAATGTAAATATCACATATTTATTATATATTTTAGATAATATAGGGGTTGGTAAACAGATGTGCCAATATTTATGGTCCTTAAAAGAAAGGAAACTCAAAATTCAATTAGAGAAGTCTTCGCTTTGTCGTAATACGCAACAAGGATTAGCACAGGGAGATCCCTTTTCACCACTTCTCTTTAATATTGCAACACTTCATGCTTGTAAAGATATCAAGAATGTGAACATCTCACAATACGCAGATGATTTTGTACTGTACATTACATGTAAGGTAGTGCAAGAAAGTTCCCAAGAATTACAGTTAGCGTTAAACAGATTGGAACTTATTCTTTCAAATATTAGTTTGACTATAGCCCCGATGAAAAGCAAAATATGTATCTTTAGAAAAAGTTATTTAAGAGAATTTGTCAATATTAATATTAACAATAACACAATTGAAATAGTAGATAACTTTAAGTATTTAGGTGTCTGGTTGGATCGTTCACTGCGTTGGGCAAAGCATATCAATGATATAAAAGAAAAAAAATCTAAATTAATAAATATATTTAAAATTTTAGCTGGGTCAGGTTGGGGAGTACATCCTCGTAATTTGAGAAAATTATACATAGCTTGTATTAGGAGTAAAGTGGACTACGCGTGTTTTCTTTGTGGTAATAGCTGCAAAACACACTTATCTAAATTAGATCGACTACAAAATCAATGTATGCGTGTAATAGGAGGATTTATACGATCAACCTCTATTCATGTTATGGAATCTGAGCTTCAGTTTCCGCCTCTAAGCATTCATCGATACTATCTTGCGGGTAAATATTGGTTTCGAAGAAAATCGTACTATGAAATCAATATAATAGATACAATTAATGAACTTAGTGTACAAGGTCAAAATATATCATGGGGAAACAGATCCAAACCGGTATTAGTCACAGTTCACGAGCAACTTAAAGAGACACCTATATATTCTAGTTGTAAAAATGAAATATTTTCATTAGATAAATGGGCTAACAGTGTGGATACGTCGAAAATAAAACCTGATATTGAAGTTCTTAAGCAATCTAAACGTAATTATAATCATATTTATATAAAAATGTGAAATGTATTTGGCAGAAAAATATTTAAATTATTATAAAATCTACACAGATGGCTCTATAGACAATGAAGAAGTTCGGTTTGGCTATATTTGATCCTTAAACCAATACATCCGTTAAAATAAAACTGGAGTTAAAAACCGCTATCATGAACGTAGAACTAATAGCTATTGAAGAAGCTATTGCGTATGTTAGCTCTCTCCAAGGAGGTGATTATGTTATATTAACGGACTCGACAAGTGCCCTACAAGATATTATCAAGTGTACAAAGAATTATCGCCGAACACCAATATAATATCGTATTTTAGGGTTACGTGATAAAATGCCACCCAATAAAAATGTTACTTTACAGTGGGTACCTTCACATGTAGGCCTGTCCGGCAATAAATTGGCTGACCGACTTGCGAAAGAAGCCATTACAGATAGTATAACTATGCATTGGCTACCATATCACGCTGATCTCCTGACCCCAGTGAAAGTTAAATATATAGAACTTTGGAAAGAGCATTTTGACGAGAGATCATTGAGTAAGGGGATTTGGTACAAAACAATACAACCTTGTTTGAGTAGAAAACCTTGGTTTGAAGGATTGAATATGGCCAGATCAGATGTAGTCACTATCTTAAGGCTTCGGTCCGGACACATTCCATTAAATAAATTTGCTCACCTCACGGGTAAAACAACCTCATCAAATTGTTCTGAGTGTGGAGTGGTTGAAGATGTTTATCATATTCTAATGGAATGTACCCGGAACGAAGTGGAAAGAAGTATCTATATCAAGCGTTATAGTCTAAATAAATTAGATATAGGTCTCTGTAATAGCATATTGGCGTTCCCTCTAGCGAGAGAAGCCAATGTGCTATTAAGAATAGGTAAAATAGCACTTAAAAATAGATAAGAATTAGTTTGTGTAAGTCTATGTTCGATGGTGACATAATCTAATTGATTAAACCCTCTCTATAATAAATAAAGATTAAAAAAATAAAAAAATAAAATGTTTGCCAGACATGCTCGTACCTTAAGAGCTTGTAATGAGTTCTTAGGTGATGTTTAATCACTGCACTGTGGTATGAGAAATTTTAAAATTATTATACATATATTGCAAGGCTAGCAGTATTTTAGTAATATTTATGGAATATTGGTTATTGTAATCAGTTTTCATCAAGTAGGTTATTTATTAATAAGAACAGCCCATAAACGTCCTACTGCTGGACTCGGGCCCCCTGTATAAAGAGAACGGACAGCATATCCTCTACGCTTGTCCAAGGCGGATTGGCGGTTATGATACATCGGTTATACCCATGTGTAGGTATAATCTCAATGTTTTCTTTCAATGTTACCAATTGCTGTGCTGTGCTAATTGTAACAATATGCACAGGTCAGAAAATTGCCTAAATGGTCCATGCTTTCCGGATAGGATTCGAACTCGAGCCCGTTGAGATGCGAGTGTGCTAACTAGAGAGCTACTATATATTACACTAAGCTACCACATACATACATATTACCACCAAGTTACCACACATTGAATGAGATTTTTAGTATGTCAGAAATGAAGTAAATATAAAATACATGTTCCTTTGCCGATTAAAAAAAAAGCTATTGCCCCATTAACCGAATGAAACAAACAGCAAGCGACATTTATCCGCCCGCGGGTCGTTATTCCGCGTCCCCAGTGCCGCGTTTCGTCTCACAAAGCGAAAACCAATAACGTAAATACGTCCGATGCATGTCGCACGCCCGGGGAAGTTCGCGGCGTGCGGCGCCGCGCCGAGGGATGTGAGCAGTCTTTAATGTGACGTCATTTGGAAAATTATTGTGTTCCGCAGACCAATTTGTGTGATTGGTTGCTACAGAAGTAATCTCATTATATCTAAACTTTCTTGGTTGTGTTTATGAACAACGGCTTGTGATTTCACGAAGGCTTTTAGCCACTTTGGAAAAAATTGAATCCGTATGAAATCACCATTTTTGGCTAACTGTCTGTCTTTGTATGTATATTTCAGTATTTTTTTCAGAAATTCTGGGTCTACAGGATGCAAATTATTAATAACATGTAAATTATACGCCGCTTTAAAATACTGTTATAACTTAAGTTCCGACAAAAAAAATATCCACCCGCATATCTATAAAAACATATTTTATTACCTGTCGGCATTTGAACTAATAGTAATTCTTTTATGATTGTCTTCTTTTGTTTACTTTTTTAATGGTTATTGTGGAGAACAGCCTATTGTACTCGTTTATGGCCGTTTGAAGGCATAATTAGCCAGGTGTGTGGATTACGATTTCTAGGAAATTACGGCGACGCTTGCCGGGCAAACATATTCGAGCGAGAACCACGAGTGAACCGAGACGGGTGTACTACAATCGGGAATCCGATAAGTGACGGACTTTGCGCGTTTTATAGAATTACGATATTCTGCATTAAGTTTGGACTTGTTGTGTTCGGTTATATTTTTACCTGTGTTATACGTGTTTGTATAGTTCTAATAAACTATATAGTAATTCTAACGGCATTTTAATTCGAGTCTCGCGACTCGTAACAATACTTTAGTGAAATCAGAAAGAAAAAGATTAAAGAGGGCCGCCATACAAGTGATCGAAGGTTCTAAAAATTTTCAACTTATATATAAGACGTTTGTGATCGTTAGTCAGAAATTAAAAATCATAAGGATTGCATTGAACGGCTAGGCATTCGTTTCTAAATTCGTATAGACTGTATTTCCCTTCTTTAACATTTGACTCTCGAAGAAGAATATGTTGAAGAATCTCAGTGGTAGAATAAGATCCGTAGAGTAGTTTAAAGTTTTCCGTTAAATGCTTTGTTTATGATCTAGTAGTCAAATGACTAAAATACTGCATATTCGTCACACCTACGGAACCAGTCAACGTCTATGGGTCGACATGAACTTCGCCGATTTATTTTAAATCCGGTTTTTAAATGCGAATATGAGTGCCTTTGCCGTTTTCACGCTTAAACTATGAGATAGATTGTCATAAAATTTTGCATACAAGTTTTCAGGAGTAAAGAAAAAGACAGTACTTTTCATACAAATATAAGTACTGTTCCCGAGGGATTGACGAATATAGCTGACAAATTGGCGCTTCAATCATGTTTTATTGGCGCCACTGATGCAATTCACTACAAATACATCGTCATGGCAACGACAGTGATAATGCAATTTTAATGTGTCTCTAATGGTTCGTTCCACGTACGCTAGATGGCGTTACGAGTATTTTGAATTAGAAACTAAGTTTGACATTTCTAAGCTGAGCTTGTGCGATTTCCAATCTCCAATTTGTCTTACAACATTCACATTAAGGCTCCTGTTGCCGTAATAGGTCTAAAATGGGGTACAAACGTAACAATTTTTCGTTGGTATTTATTAATCAATAATTAACAAAAAAAAATCATAAACCTTCATTATATGAAACGTAATGTGTTTTTTTGTAATTTTTCTATGGTTATTTTAAGTTAAGAAAAATATCACTAAATCACCTGCAAATTATTGACATGAAACCATTTTACTCCTTAATTTTTTATCAAAATAATATCTAAATCTTTATAAAACAGTCATAGAAAATTAAGATTTTATTATGTTCTTAAATAATACTTTTTTTATTCATAATAAAATAATAATGCATTTGAAAAACGATCGCGTTTATGGAATTCCGCTATCGCCGAAAAAATTAGTATCGAAAAATGGTCAAGGACGTTGGCGTTGCTACAAACCTTAACACGAGCGAAGTCACCGTCAAAAGCTAGTACCATTATAAATAGGACACATTTTAGACCTAAATTAGTCGAAATTATATTGAATGAGCCTAGACACGTCAACCGGCCTAATTTGATTAACAGCACAACAGTTAAATACGCTTTGGGACATGTTCATTGTTATTAACAAACAATGTCCGTCTTGTTATCTAATCAATAGTTAATTTAATGATCAAACATCATAAATCATCAAGCAAACAGTTATCTACGGGACTGTTATGTATATATGTACAACTAGAGTTTATTCCGCGGCCAGGCCGCGGGTCAAACTCTAGTGCGTGCCTCTTGTTTAAACAGGTTACATTGGTTTAAATTTTTATGTTAGTGCTATTTGCCCCTGGAAGGTTCACTTCATTTTATATAGTAAACTGTCCCATCTCCCGGATGAAAAGTATCTATGCCAATTTTCGATATTAAAATTACATATGTACACCAAAATGACCAAATCGACCACATCGACACATCGACCACACTGACCACATCGACCACATCGACCACATCGACCACATCGATCACATCGACCAAATCGACCAAATCGAACAAATCGACCAAAATGATTAAATAAAAACCTATCCTACTTTCTGGGATAATCTTTACATAAATCTATCCCATTATCCGGGATGACCAGTATCCTTTGGCCAACCTCGGTATTAAAATGACATATGTAGCGAGTTTCAGTCAAATCGGTCCAATAGTCGTTCCATAAAAGGGTAACAAACAGAGACAAATATATTTTTATCCCGGAAACTATCTCATTTTTTGGATAAAAAGTATCCTATGTTCATCCTCTGCATCCAAAATATAGGTATTATATATATACTGAGTTTCAGCCAAACCGGTCTCATAGTTTTTCCGTGAAAACGGAACAGACAGATAGACAGACAGACAGACAGAGTTACTTTCGCATTTATAATATTAATAGGGATAAGGATATAATAACGATATTGTTGGATCTCCTGAGCGGCATCATTGTAAGTGCCACATTTATTTAAAACTCGTACTTTTCAATTTAATTTTAGTTACAATATCACTGATTAATAATGTTTGATATTGTTATCAACAAAGCATTTGAAACGGAAATATCTTAAGAAGACGTAAGATTTAAAAAAACTGTTTACGGTGAATGATGCGCGCGAATGCATATGGGACATTCATCCATGTACATACGTTATCTGTCAATGTTTATTTGTGATCTAACAATGTTAGATCACAAATAAAGCATCGCTACATCTTTATGAAATGGTCACTAACACTGACATTATCCCAAATGTAGCAGAGGCATAAGTTATATAGCGTATTCTTGATGAAATGGTTTTATGGTTCCGGAACTAAAATAATGGGAACAAGGGACTTTTGCCACCTCTATGGAATTCTTCATAATTCGTAAACAACCAAACACTTGCCCGATTTTTATCACATTATAAACTAAATTATTGTGTTGGTTTAGCAACTACCGACTTTTGTTGTCCTTATAGTCCATCCAAAGGTTGTATGGAAGAAATCGCCATGGCCGTTAAGACCGCCGATTGTACTTGTATATGAATGTTCTTGATTTTATGTAGTATTTTTATACAATAAAGTATATACAGTTCTATTCTAAAAACTATATTAATAAATTGCATCACGTCCCGTCTGATGACCAACATGGGAAAGTTTAATCTTTATTATTTATTTTTTTAATGCATGAGTTCAGCAGACAGGCAGACGGCCCCCCACTCGATGGAAAGCGGTTACCATCGCCTATGGACATTTGCAACACCAAAGGTGCTACAAATGCGCTGCTGCACTCTTAAGCGAGACTGGAACCTGATCACTCTGATTGAGGAAGAGTTAGTCGAGCGAAAACCACGAGCGAAGCGAGACGCGTGTACTACAATCGGGAATTTGATAAGTGACGGACTTTGCGCGTTTTATCGAATTACGACCTTCTGTGTTACGTTTGGGCTTGTTGTGTTCGGTTATATTTGTATCTGTGTTATACGTGTTTGTATAGTTCTAATAAACTCTATAGTAATTCTAACGGCATTTTAATTCGAGTCTCGCGACTATTAACAGTATGTATACATGGGTTCCTTAGAAGATTTTCGTACATTACAAACAGGATTTTTGCAATGAATTACATACACTATTTAATGCTGTTTAAATGTCTTAGACAACTTAAACTACGTCTAAAGTCATATATTACAGTAGAAAATGTTGTATATTAATCATCTAAAGACTCAATTTAACAAAATTTTTATCTAAAATTTATCTTGTAAGAAAAACAAGGTAATACGTACCTTAGTGTTTAAATGAAGAATGTACGTAACATTACTATATTAAGTAAACACGAAATAAAACACTTGAATCGTGCTATTTCCATATCTGTATTTCAGTGAAGTTCTAAAAGCAGTAAACAGAAGTTTGCTCCATTCAGGACAACAATCGCTTGAGAGCGCTTCAAACTTCCGTTGCATCGCTTAGTTTTATCCTAAGTCGTAAACTTAGGCTACGCAGTATATCTTTTAATGCATTTGGTATAAACAGCTTTGGTAACCAGAAAGTTATGCTTTTTCAAGATGCTCAGTGAGCTATTAGGGACAAAGTCTGAAATGACAATATTCAGGTTAACCGACATAACTCGTAAATTCATCATTATTCTTTCACATTTTATTGTTTTATTATTTAACATATTTTTGTACTGAAATTACCTGAATTATATGTAAAAACTCGGTTTTAATATCTTTTCAATGTCCTAAACACTACAGTCTTATACATATTGAGTTAGAGGAAGTTTGAAGGCTACTTTAAGAACCAAGAAGCCTTCAAACTTACTTATTCAATATGAATAAGACCTATGAATTATATAAATATTTGCACATTAGGTACATACGAATAATTATGAAGAATCGATACTAGCCACATCTAGGGAACAGATATAACTAACTATGAAAGCAACACTAAATTACTAAAAAAATATTTAATGATTATAGGATTCCTTAGCTCCTTTGGCAAGAACAGAGATTTGCCCATTCGTCCATGTCGTTGTATTTCACAGCCAGTTTTCTTACAAATAACAAGAAGTTTATAATGGGTGAAATATGGCTTATATGCATTTGATATGCTGTTGTATATGTAGTGAAATTTCAAAAAAATGAAGGGGACGGGGACTTTTGGGCCAAAGAAATGTGATGGGTTGAGATGGCTTAAAAAAAGCATTATATGTTTCTATTACACAATGGAAAACATAAGCCTTAAGTTCTATCTGGAATATGAGAAATCTTAAAAATAAGGTCACCGATAATATAAGTTATCGATTACCATAATTGATTTGTGTGAATGAATTTCAATAATTAATAATATGAAAACACTTGCACCACATGATTAATTCACCAATATAACTAAAACCACTATTAAAATTATAAAAAAATATGAACATAATACAAATAAATTTTAAAAACCACTCTCATCTTTTTACAAGCTGGGCCCACGAATACATAAAAACGTATGTCTCCTTTAGGAGTTAAATGCCTGTAATAGAGGATTGGTTTTTTTTTTTCATTTCAACCATCTCGTATTTCTTCTAGCACCTGAAGGTAGGGTCGTAGGACAATGATTCCGTGGACCCCCTGTCGGTACCCTCTTCACCATCTTCTCCCGAGGATGCCCTAAGTGAGAGCCAAGCGTTGAGGTGTCATAGATATAATACCTATGGTTTAGTTCCTGTGGCACCCAGTAAAAGCGCATAGGAGACGGGCGCAGGTTAGGTTTAGTGGGTAGGCTGACGGTCGACCATCTCCCGTCCCTCCGCTAGCAGGCCATGGTTGGGATACGGCGGATCAGGAGTCCCACACATCTATCGGTGAGCTTCCCCCTCAGACCCGAAGATGGTGTCCCAAGAAAAGATACTCCTCTGCATCATCAAAAAGAAAAAGCTCGGTTGCGATAGGAGTGTCTACACACTAAGTCCGCTTTCCTACTTAGCTAGCCCATAAAATAAAGCTTTCCTACTAGCCCATAAACGTCCCCTGCTGTGCTCCGGCCTCCTATTTATAGGCGACAGGTGGACGGACAGTATACGCGCCACGCTTATCCAAGGTGGATTGGCAAGTTTGACACATCGCATATCTCAATGTGTAGGTTTCATCACGATGTTTCCTTTGCCGTTAGCACGTGGTGATTGTAACAATATGCACTTAAGGTCAGAAAACTGACTAAGTGGTCCATGTTTTCCGACCAGGTTTTGAAACCGCACCCTTTGAGTTTGGGACGTGGCTTACTGTTGGAAATGGTATAAGAATTAATAATTTTTTTTAACAAAAACAAACACGACTTCACGCTAAAACTAAAAAATAAATATTTAACCGACTTCTTTCTACAATATCTAGAAGTCGGTTAAAAATTACTATATTTTGTAAAGTTGCTGTTCTTTTGCGTTTTACTCACCACCGAATTCTAGATATTGAAGAAAGAAGTCAGTTAAATATTAATTTTTTGGTTTTTAGCATGAATTAATTAGTTTTTAGCATGTTTTGTTTTGTTAAAAAAAAAACTTTCTAGTTGAGCAAATACATCAATAACTTTAGAAATAATATATTAAGCACCTGTAGAAATTGTACAACTGGCACGTGTATACAAATTTGCCATCTCATTCTTTGGTGTATATGCTCTTCAATAAGGGTTGTTCTTGATTTACTTGCGATCCACAAATCAGATCCTGACTTGGTGACTATGGGATAACCTTAGGAGTAAAAAATATTTGAAAATCGGTCCACAATTGACAGAGAAACATACATACCTACAAAAAAATTAAGCGGCTGTAGACAGAGTAGTACTGGTACGCGTATATTAGCTTTTTTTTAAATATAGGCTTCGGCGTTTTTTAATAATTGTTACTCTTGATTTCTCCGGGATCTGACTTGGTGATTATGGTACCGCCTCGGGAGTATGTATATATACTTACGAATAAAGAAAAAAAATGAAAATAGATCCACACTTGACGGAGAAATAGAGTAACATGCATATAAAAAAATAAGCGCCTATAGAAAATGTAATATCTACATATTATAGCGTATACACACTTTTTTCCAAGAATATAGGCGCACAGCGTTCTTTAGTAAGTAAAAGTTACTCTCTATTACCCTAGAATCCACTCACCAGATCCTGACTTGGTGACAATGACACCACCTCGGGAATATAGACTTACGAGTGAAGAAAAAAATTGAAAATCGGTTTAGTTTTGACATAGATATCGTGTTACGAAGATTTCTGTTACCAATTTTAGTGTTTCTCTAATTCCTTGGAATCCACTCGTCAGGTATCTCCTCTGATATGGTGATAATGGGACCATTTTCGGAGTATACCCTTTCGATTATCTTTTTAATGTCCGTGCACAATTGACGGGGAAACTGAGTAACGAACATACAAAAAAACAACAACATACAGACGAATTGAGAACCTCCTGCTTTTTTAAACTCGGTTAAAAATTAGATCTACACACTTTTCAAATATTTCTATCGACCTCTTCTACCAGGTAAACAATTACGTCAGTATCGAGTGGGCGCAACTTGCGCATTATTTACCTCTCGTGCCGTTAATAGTCGGTGTAGTTCGTAAACAAATCCCGTTCCGTTTGATTTATTACTCTAACTACCCGCTTTCTGTTGAGATTTTTTTTAATAAGTTTTCCTCTATTTTCAAAAAATATATTACACATTTTGCCAATTAATGCAACAGTTTTTATATAATAACTTGGGGTTTCCACATTGCTTTGCTTATTTAAACTTTGAAGCTTAGTTAAAAGAATATATAATTTTTTAATCTGTTAATTGAGGTGCTTTTCAGCCAGACGGCTTCTCAACGTGTAAGTATGGCAAACCCTGGGAGATGCATGGATTTTACAATGTCATTAGTACAATATATATATATATATGGTATAGTCCGGCTGAACGCGTAGAGAACAAACATAATAACATTAATTTTATTTATATAAGATAATAAATATGGATGTAATTATGTACCCTGAAGAATGTTCCGCATTCATCAGAATATTCAATTCTAGTAGTTCAGTGTAGGTAGGCAAAAGCCTTAATAATGAATTTGTTAGTTGCATTCCATACTGGCTTATAGCATGGCCTTATTACACTTCGGCCACTCAAAGAGAACGTCGCGTCGCATAGGATTAACGACAAACGAGGCATCCATTCAATAATTAACGTTCTGCAAAGGCTCCTGTATAATGAAATATAGAGTATAAACATGAATATTTTGTGAATAAGCTATATTACGAATACTTTTTTAATTCGAAGCTGGCTAACAGGTAGACGGCCCATCTAATAGAAAGTGGTTACTATCGCCTAAAGACGTTTGCAACACCAAGGGCGAAGCTAACGCATTGCCAACCTTTAGGATGAGTTAAAGGAGCTGGAATAGAGGGATCAAGACAGGAGGAATTGAATGAAGGGAGAGAAGAAAGAGAGTTATTGCGATTCGCACTCATGGCAGGAAACAAGATTAGCTCAAGCTTAACAGTTTCATTTATTTCTATGCTTCAAAAGTTAAAGGGTAGGAGGCATATTTGTACAACTTTAGTAAATAATAATATTTTTGAAATGATAACTTCTTATGAGAGAGTAAACCGTTTCGTTATGTAACGCGTTACGGCGCTAGTCTATCTGGCTTCCCTTTTTCTCACGCATACGGCAGCAGTAGGCAGGCTCCTCCTCTCTCACTCTAACCCACGCGCCATATACATAAAATTTAAGTGAAAACCCAAGTTTTTATCAAGTTAGACAATTTCAATATTAAATAGTTCAACTTAGATTAGTTTAAGTTATCACTTCTGTCGGGCGTCCCGAGACGCACACGTTTTTTTTTCCATTTATGAACCTATAAAAAAGTCCATAAGCAGCATCATTACATTGTCTAATGACACTGCATATACTATCTATGTGTACTGACTTGGTGACTATGGAACTAATTCGGGAGAAAATGGTTTCGATTTAAAAAAAAAATGAAAATCGGTCCACAATTGACGGAGCAATCGCGTAACAAATATTAAAAAAAATATACAGACGAATTGAGAACCTAGATCTTTTGGAAGTCGGTTATAAATGTTGGGGCCGCAGTTTTCAACGCGATAAAATCTCCCCTGGAGTTGTAATGCCCATAGGCAACGGTAACCACTAGAAATCAAGTAGGTCGTCTATCTGTTTGCCTTCTTGCGGCAATAAAAAAAGAGACGGCTCTTATGTACTTCAAATCCATCATTAGTTTTTAGTTTTATTCTGACTTTACTACATTCATGTGTGGCGGCATGTAGAGACATATGAATATAAATATAATTGAGATATGAAGTTCGCTATCCCTGTCACACACTAAACGTACTGATAGTTCCTGCACTCGGAACTATTCGAAGCTTCCAATTATGTAGATTCCAAGTTTCCGATCGGCGATACACTTTTTCCACTCGAGATAGTTCGATTTTCGCAAAATGTAGGTCCTTGTATGTTTTCTGTTTTTATTTCCCGCAGGTTATTGATGTTGAATTTTATTTATTTCTATTTGTATTCTATTTTATTCTAATATTAGTTTCAAAGCAATAATTTACTTATGGCGGTGGTTTATTTTTGGGTATAGAATTTTCAAATTCAATTCTTTTTTCTTGTGATTATTAATTCAAACAATGAAAATAAATCATAATATTAAATAGAATAAGCGGCTTTGTACCGGCGGGGGCTTTCTGGCGAAGCTTTAGATGAGTAGCGACACCTCGGACTTGACTCCGGGGGCCAAGGCCCCCCCGCCTCCGTGCTTGCCTTAGCCAGCTGGCACGGAGTGGAGATTAATGGAGCTAAGACTCAAGCTCCAGGGGTAGAAGTGATAAATGGCATGGCGTCGGAAGTAGCTTCGGTGAAGCTACAGTCCACCTCTCGACATCCCTTAGCCACTCACACCCATGTCGCCCGTCGCCAATCTTGGCATTTTTAGAGTCCCATGCAGTGAGCGGCGAGTCACCGTCTGCTCATTTTTTCCATGTTCCCTGAACTTTGCGACGGGCAGACGCCATAGTCCCCTTAGTCCCTGACCTGTAACTCCACTAGCAGTTCACTTCAATAGCCCGGTACTCTTTGTTCTCATTTCCCATAATTGCCCTATACTGGCCGGGGCTTGTTCTTGGGTGCATTATTACATGGTGTAGACAGGAATAATCGCCGGTCTGTCACGCCACATTTAGATTAAATATGTCATGACCTCTACGTGTTGGACTTCCCATGGCTCCACGCAAGCCTTTCAAAAATCCGGGCCATTTATATGGCTCGTGGTCTTCAAAAATATACATCTATTAGAATAAATAAATAGAAATAATAATAATATCAATTTCAAAATAATTAAAATTTATCTGTGAAAAAATCGTTAAAGTAACTGAATATCCAACTTTAAAACAAATAATATATACATACATATTATAACGCCTGTTTCCCATGAAGGTAGGCAGAGACTGTGGATCTCCACTTACGACGACCCTGACAAACAACTTCCGCTTCATCTACTTTCATACATGCACGTTTATTTGAGATGTTTTTTACCTGACCTCTGTTTAACAATTCTGCTATTTGACCATGGTGTGTACGTCGCGGTCGACTGGCCCAACTCTACCATTCACAATGTTGTCATACACTTGTTTTGTGATTCTGTTTTCATCCATTCTCCCTACACGCCCAAATCACCTTATAATTCTTTTTCAATTCGGTGTTATCACATCTTTCTTCAATCCACAACGTTCCCTTATTAGACTGTTACTTTTGAGTAATAATTATTTTAAATTATTTTTTCAACATAACGTATTGAATGTTTCAGAGAGTTATAAAAAGTAACATACCGAAAGAATAACATTTGCATTTATAATATTAGGGTTGCTATCCGTAGCTGCTTTCAGTCCATAAAATCGTTGCTACTACAGTTTTGATTTTACATTTATATTGAAGTTCTTCAAATTACAATATTCATTCAAAAGCTTATGGAAATGCAAAAACATGAACATTATTTAATCAAATTCTTATTCGTTTACTTTTAGCGGCATAAACGTAAATCGTATTTATGCGGTTTTCTCAAAAATCCATTAATTTTGCATAGAGATAAGAATGTGTCCTAGGGTAGGATATAAACTACCTTTTTTCCAAAAATATGTTGAAGAGGGTCAAACAGGATATGAAAATTTGTTTGAACAATCCATTATTCTACAAGTTCGAGATATGCAAATTCATATTTAGCCTTTTAATAAGAAATACGTACTACGTTTTAGTGTTTTTGTAATGCACTCACTATTTACAGTGTATAAAAAACACTTACGAGTTATAAATATTTACGCATCCAGTGATAGCGGCCGGCTCGTTTCCGAAGCTGACTCGTAAGTGTTGCGAATTATTTTTTTATGCCAGATTACATCAGATATGCTAAAAGTCTAGCTGATCGACGGCTAATGGACTCACTATCCGTAATCTCATATAAAACACGGCCCAGGAAGTGGTTAGTTGAGTACACCTTGTATATAGGCAGTTTGAAGATTTCATGACCTATGTTAATAATTGATTATAACACTCGTTTCGCTAGACATAGAGGGAGCGTTTGATAGCGCATGGTGGCCAATGATTAGGGTCCAACTGGCGGAAGAGAACTGCCCAGGAAATATCCAAAGGGTACTGGGCAGTTACCTGGAAAACCGACGTGTTTCGCTTAGGTACCTTGGAGAAGAGGTGGAAAGACGAACCACAAAAGGCTGCGTGCAGGGTTTCATAGGGGGGCCTATCCTGTGGGGCCTGCTCCTCGATCCCCGCCTAAAAGGATTGATTCAGCGCGGGGAATATGTACAGGCGTTCGCGGACGATGTCATCCTGCTATTCGATGGAGACTCCGGTTGCAGCATTGAGAAGAGCTAATGCGACGCTCTCCTATGTTCAAGAGTGGGGTGTCCGAAATAAGCTCAAATTTGCCGCTCATAAAACAAAAGCTGTGACTTTTACCCGGATATTGTACCCCAAGATTGAACATGGGAGGAGTTAGCATTGAGGTGGCCTCAGAGGTTAAGATCTTAGATGTAACCATAGACAGCAAGTTAACATTTAATTCGCACATAGGTAATGTATGTGCGAAGTCAATTAGTTTTTATAAACAGTTTTCGCGTGCCGCAAAGGTCACCTGGGGTCTTAACCTTGAGATCGTCCGGATTATGTACACAGCGGTGCTGGAGCCAATAGTCCTGTATGCAGCGAGCGTCTGGGTCTGTGTCTGTCTATCGTCTGTGTCTCCCACGGTAAGCAGGTGAGCCTGTACTGGGTAAAGGCCCACGTTGACGTCAGAGAAAACGAGCGAGCGGATGCATAGGCGAAAGCGGCAGCACTTTCTCTGAAAGTGCAGCCGCTTTACGACAAGTGTCCGGTTTCCTTTGTCAAACGACAGTTCCGCATGGGAACGGTTGACGAATGGAACCTGAGATATTGTCAAGAGTCAACTACATCCGTTACGAAACTCTTTTTCCCTGAAGTCTCGCGGGCCTTCAAGATAGTTAGGCAGGTTGGCCTCACCGGCCTGCATACCCAGCTCTTCACGGTGCACGGAGGATTCTCGGAGTACCTGAACCGGTTCGGGTGCAAAGAGAATCCCTCGTGCATCTGCAGATAGAGGACGTCCCGCATATCATTTTCTGGTGCCCGGCATATTCCCGCGAGAGACAAGATTGTGAAACCAAGCTTCGTTTGGAAATTAAATTTGATAACATGGCACAATTAACGTCAAAAAGAAACGCAGAGGAATTTATTCAGTATTGTCTAAGAATAGTAAAACGCGTAGTTAATAGAAATAAAACAGCAAAATAGGATATATATCCTATTTTGCTGTTATATATGTTGCTTACTTATATAAGTGTACTTTTAATATATATGTAAGAATATATAAATAATGTACAAATATTCTTTGTGTAATTTTCATTTTTTTCTTTTCATTTTCACTGTTATCTGTGAAGGGTTATTAATAGCTTCTCTTAATCTAGCTTATTTCTAGTTATTATTAATGATAGCTGTTAGCCCCCCAAATAAAATAAAATAAATAAAATAGTAGCAGATAGGTTGTGATAGTCTAAAAAACATAAAAAAGAAAAGTAAACAAAAATAAATAGAAAATAAGCCTGTCTAGTAAGAAGTCAGTTAGAATAGATTAGTTGTAAAAATAAAATAGATTATATAAAACAAATAGCAAATATAAGAAGCTTGAGTAAGCAATGAAAAGATGGTTGTATTAGAAAGCTAGTGCTTAAAGTTGTAATGTATAAAAGTATATATATATATACTTATTTACGAGTATATACAGTTTAAATATCTACATTGTAATAATTTGGAAATTATGTATAAAAATTTAGGAATTAAGAAACATGTATTAGTAATAAGAAAATTTTGTAAACCAATTTTGAGAGTAAAAGGAAAAGAGCAATAAAACAAAAAAGAAATAAAAGAAAAGAAAATATAATTTAATAAAAAATATATACAAACCCCCAAAGCCCGAGTAATCTCGTTCGTTCGGAGAGAGGTCAAAGAAAACAAATAAAAAAAATGATTGATCCCATGAATATATTTCTATAATCGCTGTGTAATATCGTTATGAATAAGTTCATGATTTCTGGAAGTTACTCTCCCTGTCGTCTATGGACACTTGCAACACGAAAAGACATTTAATTTGTTTTAAATTTTGAGTGCACAATTACGATTTGTACATGAGTATTGTATTTTATACAGCAACTCTCCGTGTATATGTCTAACTCACACAAGGCCATGTCTCTTTATTTTACTGCTGGTTAAGTAATACAAAAAGAAGTAGGCATAATAAATTGCTGCCACTACGGTCAGCAATAAACGTAACATATCTTTTGTACTACGTTACCAAGGATCATTATTATACAAAATGTTATTTTTTTCTAAAGGAAAAGTCTATATAATTACTTACTGAACATGTTTGGCGCACAAAAGAAATGTCGTACAGTATAGGTTATATGTATCTACTTCTGAAATTATTACAAAGATTTTTCTTACGTTGTTTTTTCACTAGTCGAGATCATCGTGTAGGTAACATAAATCTTTAGTGAAATAATATTTAAAAAAAACATTTTCAATTTTTACAAGAGATTTTAGTTAAGTTTCAGCTTGATCTGCCATTGATGGTCTTCGAGCTTCCTGCTCACGTGAAGTACCATAAATCTGAAGATTTCTGACGGGAACTTCAAGAGTGATATTTAGTTTATACAGTATGGCAAGAGACTCGATTTTATGTCATTGGTGCCAATATGGGTCGCCCCTTAGTATGGGATGCGCCTTGCTTCTATACTTTGGCAACGTACTATCTTCCAGCCACTAGCATGTCTGCCGGTACAGCTGCTGCACAACAGGAGGCTCTAAAACGCCGCAAATATTCAGCCATCGGAAATGGCTACAAATTTGCGGCTTTTGGGGTCGAGACCCTGGGACCATGGGGGTCTTAGGCGCACAAGCTTTATCGAGACATAGCCAAATATATAGTGGATATCTCACGTGACCAAAAGACTGGTTTATACCTCGGGCAACGCAATAGCGTTGCCATTCAGCGAGGCAATGTGGCCAGTAATTTGGGCACGTTTCCAACTAACAGCGGTCTGGTACAAGATTTTATAGTTTGCATATAATATAGTTTAATTTATAGTATAGTTTATTATTTATTTACTTATAATTTCGTTTATTTTTAATATTTGGTTGTATTTTTATTAAGTATATAAAATTTAAATAAATTCCTACCTGAAACTCTAATAAATACTCATGTTTATATAGTTCCATGATACATGAATATATAATGTTGATTAAAAATAAACAATACGGATATTAAATATTTTAAAAGCAATGTTTTTTACCTCGGTCAACAGATTGCGATTCACCGAGGTAATGTACTCGTAGCCAGCCTTCTGGGGACCTTACCCATTGACTTCGATGAACTAGGTTCAGTATTCTACTTATAGTTTTAAAGGATTACAGGTAGAATATAACATAATTGTTGCGGACAGAACACCACCTTGAACTCTCGCCCGGAACTCCTGTACCCCCACGACCTGATAACCGCAAATATGAGGCTCGTTCGGTTAGCAGCTAAGCGTCTGCTTAAAAGTAGTACCTTAGCAAGTGCGGTGCGAGCCTCTGGCATGTACCAGTTGGCCAAATATACAAACAGTTTCCGAACAAATAATACACACAAGCGAAGAAAAGGAAGACCAGGAATACCAGGAAGCATTCGGAAGACTCTACAGCCATTTGGACTCTCAGCGTGGCTTTTGTGGATCTTGTGAACACCAGTGTGTTTGATGAGTGCCACTCGTATTGATCCGTGAATTCGATACAGTTAATGTTATTAGTGTTCAGTGGAATATCCGGGTTTTAGTACTAACTTGTGTTGATTGATCTTGAACGTGCCGCTTAGTACAGTAGTGCTGATCATACCTATTGCTGTTGTAGCACTTATAAATAAATTGCTAAGGGGTTCATTGCATTCAGTACACCACCTGCACCGTACAATAAGTTTCCTTCATTATATTAGTTTATAGTTTAATAATATTTGGTATAAATTATAAATGTTCTTTTCGAGTATTTTCAAGAATTCCGTTGTTTGTTGTCAACTATAGAACCTAAATAATTTGGTTGAGTTGGTAATTTAATTCTTCTGATTAAATTCTTTGAAATTACTTCCTTTGCTTGGCATTGTGGTGAAGTAAACAACAGATTATATTGTCTATATAATATTACAAACCAGAAAGTTTGCAACGGTGGACGGATTATGGTTACGAAAATTTCCTTGGGTGAAGTCGCTGAAAATACCGTAGGAGGTTAGTTTATTTTACTGCGAAGTTGTCAAACAGGCAGACTCATATAATGGAAAGTAGTTACTTTCGGGGCGGACATAATAACATTAGGGGCGGAGCCGATGCGTTTTTTATTTTTACAAGAAATCTAAAAAGAATTGCACCGTGTTCTCCGTCGTTTACATAGTCTATATCAGATGTTTTTTTTAAATATTTAGCTTCAACGTACAGACACGGCATATTTAGACTTTTATAATATTATAGATGTTTGATTGTAGGAAAACTGGCAAAAGGTGTTGCCAGCCTCTAAATCTAAACTGAGATAGACGGGATGGGACAAAAGTGGTGGGATAGGTGGAATAGAATAGAGAGGACGGGATAGAGGAATACAAGAGGGGGATGGGCTAGGGGGAGGGGGGAGTGGGTCATCGGAACTCTCACTCATCGTACGAAACACGATTAACTCATGGCTAACTGTTTCAGGCCGATATATTGTCAAAGCCAGCCCTAAGAGCTGTAATCAAGATAAAGATTTCAGCATGCGACTTCAATATTTATAAAGATATTGTTTAAATTGGTCAAAATATAATAATAATTACTTAGTACAAATGCAGCCGTTATGAGCCATCTCATCGTCCGTGTGGACGACTCAACGCCAAGGGACGTGTGACAACAAACGTCGTTTATGGTTATGCAATTTTTTCAGAACAAACGTAGACTAAATCGTAGGAGGGAGCTAGTAATTAATAAAATATATACCACTGAACTATTATAGTTTACATATTGAAGTATAAATATACCTACAACATTCCACGTATTTGCGTGAGAAATACCCATAACATCACATAGATTGAACAGTACCTTGAAATACGGCATAATCACCCTTATTTGTTCATGTTTGTTTGTTTATACGTAGATAGATATTTATTACTGTGATTCATGGCATGCTATATTCTTTATTGGTTTCTTTTGATTTTATCTGTGATGTGCCTTTTTGAGGTGCTACAAGAACCCTCGGCTGACATCAGTCAGTGAAAAAAGGATAGAAAACATTAATTAAAATGCGACACAAACAAAACAACAGAACACACAATGACAAATACATTCAAAAAAATGTGTGCTGCATTTTGCGAAATGAGGATGACACTCAGTATTTGGCTGTGCCGAAATCTAGTCCAAGACAGCACTAATTTTCAGTGTCTAAATCTCACATGCCAAGCGAACCACGCTAAGAAACGGGAAAAAGTAATTATAATAAATGTATAAGAATGAAATAAAAATAACATCCCAGAAAACATAATAATACCAGAGCGAGCCACAGCGGAGCATGGCCGGGTTTAACTAATAACAGAATATTAAGTAACCTATGACACTCCCGCGGCCATAGAAAACATTTTATATTTTTGTAAAGACTCCCATGAACTCCTTCAAGTTATAGAATATAATGGACAACCTACAAAATTTTCAAGTAATCACTCATAAAACATTTATTTGAATTAATCAAAATATTGTAATCAAAATGTCAAAGCTTTTACGACTTCGCGTCGAGAATAATTTAAATATAACGTGAGAAAGCGGATAATTTACATAATCATATTTAACATGAAAAAGAATATTACCGAAAATTATATTGAGAATGAAACATTTTTTCAGGACTAGAGTTATACGAGTATATCGCGCGGTTTCCTTGGTAATAATTTGGAAAAATAACAACTGCAGTTCACAGGTTGGTATAGATATTATCAGATAACTATGTATAAAGGGCAGTTGGAAATAAAATACGTGTTACTCTCATGATGATTGCAACGAGGTTACGCTTCCATATAATGTACTCTGTAACGCTGCGTTAGTGTATTATTATCTATGGCACTGCCATCATCACATTGTTGGCATCTTTTACACTTTTTGTGCGATAAAAGATATGAACATAGTAGGTATTTTTCTAAGTTTTCGCGGCTAGTACACGCATTAAAACTACGTTTTAACTGTTTTAATCGCGGTTTTTTTTACATTTGATACAAACATATTAATCACAAATAATACTATCGTTGCAAATTATTCAATGAGTAACTTAATTCGTTACAATAATACAGTAATCTAAAAATAAATAATTACAAATGATGACGTTGCCTTAATTTTTATCGCAGTTAAAACGTTCAATTTCAAATAGTCACTTTCGGTGTATATTAATAATTGAATTTTCTTTTCCTTCTTCTTTCTGGTTATGATTTTGCACGATTTGCGTATCTAGTCAGTGTTAAGTATTCATCCTACAACAATTACTCATTATTGGCTAATATTACACATATTATGAAACGTGTAATTTTAAAAATAGAAATTAATTATCATTACAAACAATCCAATATAAAATATTTAAAGTGATTTTTTAATAATTAGTATAAAGTTTTAATCTAATTCAAATTACAAAGTTTGATTAATTGCCAAGGAATATCTGTCACAGTTTATGAATAATAATTAATTAAACAAATTACATTCAACAAAATTTTCAGATAATATCAAAGACAAGATGATATTTTCAAGGAGTCGTTATTAAAGCAGTATTTCGGTATCTTTCATGTATATTTAAAGATGTTTGTTAATTGAAAAACTTTCAGGTTCTGCTTTGAAAAACTTAACTTATACAAGTTGTATAAATAATAATAATTGTAAATGTTTAATAAAGAGTTAGGTATATCCGACTTATACAAGTTACATAAATTATGTTTTGAAATTATCTCAAATGTTTTGGTTTTTTTTAAATCAATTCTAGCTATGATCATGGAAGAAAAATACTCGGGAATGGCAAATTGCCCAGAAAAGAATGTAGCTATACTTACTCAATGGCACCACAGGGTATTTAACTCTTGCTCGTTGTTTTTTACGTTTTAATATTTAAAACATTTTTAGTCTAGTTTAGTTAGATATCTATATATCTATACATATAATAAAACTGTAGAGGGCGAATTTCTGTACAATGAAAAAAATGCTAAAAACCGAGTCAGGGGGATGTAAGAAGTAAAATAGAACTAATTTAGATTTTTTCCAATTTTTTGTTTCTCTGTTTGTCTGTCTGTTTGTACCGGCTAATCTCCGAAACGACTGGACCGATTTAAATTAAATTTTGTATGGTGGGAGCTTATATCCCAGGTCAACGTATAGGATATTTTTGACCCCGAAAAATTAAAGAGTTCCCGTGGGATAGTTAAAAAAAACTTTTCAAGCGGATGAAGTCGCGGGCAAAATAAAATTGAATAGTAATTTAATATTTTAATTTTTAACTGATTTGGCCTGAAAAAATAAGTTTTAATACACATATTGTAAAAACAATAGATGAATGATCAGTATCATTATATAGTCATGTAGAATTTAGGATTTACTGTCATTGTGAAACCATTTGCATGCGTGTTATTCTGAACAGTGTTAGTTAGCATATCTTGGGCGCTAAGTCTTCTACTGAGATGGAATATGGTAAATGACAGTTGCATCAAATTAGATACTTTTGCCATCTTACAAAATATTGCAGCCCCCTACATTTCTTATGAGCGTGGAAACTTATGATATCAGAACTAAACGAGTTAAACAGTTTTTTAAGTATTGTTTTTATACTGTACTAGTTGTGCCACACGGGTTCACCCGCGTGGTGATGGATAATCGTTATATTTTGGATATTTTTTATATTGCAGGAGTTCAGCAGACAGGCAGACGGCCCACTTGATGGAAAGAGGTTACCGTCGCCTATGGACATTTGCAACACCAAAGGTGCTACAAATGCGCTGCTGCTCTCTTAAAGGAGATTGGAACCTGGTCACTGATGTCGGAACACAACACAAGGTTGTTATGGCGGCATACTCTAGACCAGGGGTGGTCGCCATCCAGTCGAGCAAATACTCTACCACCTGGTTGTAGATTGTTTAGTCGCCTCTTACGACAGGCCGCCCGGCCGCAGGAAATTGTATTCTTTCTCCATTCCTGCACGGATACGTTCCTGCATGGAAATTTACACTATTTCTTTATAAATTATAGCCTATGTGTTATTCTGATGTGTAAGCTATATTATTGTAATAATAATAATTATAATAGCAACCCATACATGTCCCACTGCTGGGCTTGAGCCTCCCATTATAGGGTTATACTGGGGGTATTATTGTAAAGTTTTATCAAAATCCATTCAGTAGTTTTTGCGTGAAAGAATAACAAACATACATATATACATTCTTACACACTTACGCATTTATAATATTAGTAGGATACTAGTAGGATTATGTTTTAGAGTGCCCACTCTTTTATACATATGTAAATAATGTTAGTATTATATTTAAATCGCTTATACGAGACAGCAGACGGGGCCGACCCCTCAGAAGGTGGAATGATTACATAAAAATAGTTGCAGGAAATTTAAGGATACAGAAAGCTAAAGAGCGGAAGACACGACATAAGATGGAGGACACCTTTATTTGACAGTGGATGGATCCGCTAAATGAAGAAAAAAAAATATTATTATTTAATTTAGAAATGTATTATAGGGAAATAAAGGCTTTTTTATTTAATTATTATTTGTTTTATTATACGACGTTTGGGTTCGAATCCATAGTGAGAATTCGACCCGACATCTTTGGAATAAGATGCGTGTGTCATTGCCTCTAAGATATTATGGCTACGAGTAATTTATGAAATTAGAACGAAACCAAAAACGAAGCATTATGAAAGTTCATTACGATTTTTTGAAGCCTTTTTGGTGTATCAGGGCCAAATGCGAGTAGGTGGCGAAGCTAAAAAGCGCGTTACTAATGGAACGGGTCATTAGCGAATGAGATAACATCTAATGAGAGCGACGAATGTACGTCTTGGTGTACTCGGTGGTATATCGCATTAACAGATGGAATACAGACACATTTTCGGGTTCAGTGGAGTATGTATGTTTTTATTGGGAGGGACATTGACAAAATAGTTTATTTCAAAAACAAAATAGTAGATAGATAGATAGATAGATAACACTTTATTATACACCAATACAAAAATGAACTTAAAGACTAAAATTATATCTAGTTGTGTACAAAGGGCGGTCTTATCGCTAAAAAGCGATCTCTTCCAGACAACCCCACAGATGTGTGAAGTGAAAAAGACAAAGTAGGAAAGCGGACCTCGAGCTTCAAGGCAAACACTACGAACGCAATCGAGATTTATTGCTCGGATGATGTTGATGATAGGATGTCCATTAGCGCGTGAATGCACGTGACGGATTGGATACCCATGGAACTCTGGTTTTCCTTATCTTTACTAAACTCCTACCGTTGAGACAATGGGAAAAGTTCAAAACCAGTTAAGCAGTGATGAGTAATAGAGAAGACTATGAAAACTTAATTCATTAATTCAATTGTAAAATTGAATATATCATAGTCTATGACACTTTTGGAGATATGAGAAACATCTGAAAAGTTTCAATAAAATGCAAAACATTGATTTTTAGTTACAACCGTACAAACACAACATATTATGAGAGTTGAAAATTTGAATGAATTTTTAAGAAAGGTCAGGTAAAAAGCAATTTAAATAAACGTGGATGTATAAAGAGACTAATAAAAGTAGACGAAGTGAAAACAGTATGTCAGGATTGTAGTAGGTGGAGATCATCGTTTCTGCTACTCCAATGGAAACAGGCGTGATAATATGTATGTAATACTCGTACATATAAATAATTTTATATATTAGTATAGTTTAGTAGAATTTCATAGCCATACATACATACGTCACAAAACGACGAGGTTATCGTCTATTTATTACACATTTCCTTGACCTCAATAAAAAGGAAGTCATGTGCGAATCTCGTAAAGATTTTTTTAATAAGATTCACCAACTGTGTTTCTAGGTTATTGTCCGTATAAATAGAACGTTAGTAAGTCTAATTCCTGAGCCGAAACAAAAATTCGTGTTTACGTATTGTTATTTCAAACAGTGAGATGTTAAACTCATCTAACTATATTTCAAGGCTAGTGTCTAAGCTAAGCTGTGCCCACTATTTCTATCATGCGATAAAATTTCTGCTACAGTTATTAAAAAAATAATTGAAATCAATTAAGCAACTTCGCATCCTATTCGAGAAATACTTTCAGATATGATCGCATAGTTATCAGTTTTCGTTTAACTTTTGGCATCCTATTTTTAAATCACACAGACACATTTCAATTATATTAGTGTAAAAAAACAGTCTGTAGCTGTAGTTAGGCCATGTTATTAGTATGTTTTAGTTATTTTGGCAAAAACCATATTTTAATATAAAATTTTCTTTTCCGTCCGTCTGTCCACATTTCTATTTTCTGGAAGTATATTTCATATATCGCTGTGCAAAATTGCTATGAAAATTCAAAAGAAATCACAAAACCAACAAAGCATTATTGGCTATATAACACGGTGTTCTTATGTTCGTTGCTCACACACCACGCTTTACCGTCATACAAAAGATTAAGTCCAATTATATATTTATAGACCTGTCCTTTTAACGGATCCAACAATGTGGCAGCATTTCCTACAAAAATTCCTTGTAAAACATCCGCAACATCTTCTAACATTTTTAACAGCGTAGAAATTTCGTTACACGCTTCAGCTACGTTTTCCTTGACTGAAAAAATACACCAGGCCATATTTTCTTAACAAAATACTTTCTTAAACGAAAGACATATTTCATATGCCTTGAACGCGATACGGCGTAGTATATCCTTCGTGAGTATGATATTCAAGTAGCCAGTGAGAAATTGGTCGTAAACCCTCGGCGTCCCTTCAAATATATTACTACCCGCCATTCAATGATAACGTATCCATCACCAAGTGTATTATGACCTCTAGGCTGAATATGAAAAAATAAATGACAAATTATTCTTTATTCTACAATTGCGTTACGATGGTAGCCCGATTCTCATTGCAAAAGCTATTTGAAACATTTAGAACACCGATTTAGGGACCTGGTATCAGATAGGTATAGTGGTCGTGGCCTAGCTAAAAATTTCGACTCTCTTTTTCTAATAAGCAAGCTTCAGAGAAAGGGTCCGAAAATGAGGGTAGTATAATAATAGCTTCAGTTATAATTTTGTATGGTTTTTGTGTTGATGGATGGATTGGAATAATACAGATGACAAAAGTTATAAAAATAGTTGTATAAAATAGTATGTACTTAACATGTGTTGTTATTAGTTGAAATCAGAGCTTTGTGAAGTATATGTAAGGGTAACGTAAAGCATATCATAAGAAATAGTGTTATAAAGGAACGTGTGGATTGAAAGAGGATGTAGTAACAAGAGTTTAAAAGGGATTATTTAGGTGTTTTGGGCATTTAGAGAGAATGAATGAAAGCAGAATCACGAAACAAGTATATGATAGCAATGTGACTGGTAGAGTCGGTGCTGTAGACCGCTACGTACGCACCGTGATCAAGTTGAAGACATTTTGACAAAAAGTCAGGTAAAAAGCATTTTAATCAAACGTGTATGTATAAAGAGATTAATGAGAGTTGATGAAGCTTAGTGATCCTTTGAAGAAAACATCTTATTTGTATTAAATTCTTATTTCAATTTTTTTTTATTGCATGAGTTCAGCAGACAGGCAGACGGCCACTTGATGGAAAGCGGTTACCATCGCCTATGGACATTTGCACCACTAAAGGTGGTATAAATGCGCTGCTGCTCTCTTAAGGGAGACTGGAACCTGATCACTAATGCCGGAACACAACTCAAGATTGTTGTGGCGGCATACTTTAGACCAGGGGTGGTAGCCATCCAGTCGAGCAAATTCCCTACCACCTGTCTGTGGGTTGTTTTGTTACTTTTTACGACAGACCGCCCGGCCGCAGGAAATTGTATTCTTTCTCCGTTCCTGCACGGATAACAAATAAAAATCATAAAATCTATTTCTTAATAAAAAAAATAACTTTTGTTGGATTTTACATATAACTATGTAATAACATAATAATACAAGTATTTTATTAATTGCAATGCATAAAAAAACAATAAATAATGTTGACAAAACACATCCATGAAAATTACATGAAAAGCCAAAAAACTGGATGTGCTACACTTGTTTTGATCCGAATATCTTTTTTTTATTACATTAAGCCCATTGCAAATTATAAGCGTTTAGCGTGTTAGTTCAATTCATAAAGCAATATTTTAGTCGTTGAGCTTTGAAAAGACAAATATTATACATATAATTCTGATATTCAGAGCACCTGATCGTCTCCTAAATTATGAAAGGTTGGGTATCTGGATCAGTCGAATCAGTTGGCACTGGATCAGTCGAATGTTTTAGTAAGCCTTAATATTGATGACTTGAAACAAGCTTAAGCTTAAGAAGGTATATAGCTATTCTGTAATATATAACATGATTACAGGTAGTTTGTAATATATTCCAGTGTAACTGTGCCCCCCACTTAGTTCGGAAGGCAAGTATGGCCTTTATATCTTCTGAACCCTGCTTGATATCGAAAAAAATGAACATTTTAGAAAAATCCCTGGTTTATTTTGTAAATTTCTTTATTGAATAAGGTATGAAACTCGACCATTTTCAAGAAAAACTTCAGTTCAGAGTTCAGACAGATTGAAAGACAAATGATGCATAAATAGTAGTTAAATTCTGATATGTATTTCGAAATTACCACAAAGTGCACACTTATTATACTCTAATCTTTTGTTTCTTATACCCTACGCCACACAATTGGTCAGTAATTCTCTTCGTCGCTGGATAAATTTATTTCACCGGCGCTAATTGGTTGAGCTGATAAATTATTACCATTCTCATTGTTTATCTGACGAGTAATGATCAACTCCTTGTCGTCGCCGTCAGTTTGGAATTTCACTTGATATTTAATCATTTCATGTTATTCGATATTAAAATTATTTTTTAATGTTGTAGGCATTTTGGTCAAAAACGTAACTTTATGTCCTCGCTCCGTCTAGGATAATGTTAGTATTAGTGACCGTGGCCGAATGCGTTTTGTTTATAATGTTAACAATAATGCCGTTGAAGATTACTTACATTAATTAGTGTATATACATTATACTTATGTTATCTGTCAATGTTTAAGATCATTAACAATTAATAACAACGTCTCATCATAAATAACACATTAAACCCATGGCTATATCTGCATGAAACGATCACTAACACTAGCATTATCCCAGATGTAGCAGAGGCATTATGAAAACATATCCATCCGCCCGTCTGTCTTTGCATATCACAATCACTTTTCCCGAAACTATTAGGTCTATATTGATGAAATTTAGTAGGAATATCTAATATATATGAATCTACATAATGCTGTAGTGAAATCATAAAATAAACTTGTTTTGACAGGTGACACGAAGACGTGTAAAAGTTCAAATGTGTCAAAAATTGAAATAATATTTAAACTTTGAATTTTAGACTGATTTTGGTATAAAAATATATCGACGTGCAATAATCGAGTATTCAAAAAACTCAAAATTTATATGAAAAAAATATTTTTGCCGTAAAAACAGTAAATTCCCTGCAATAAAAATGTTTTGAGAAGTTTTTACTTAGTAATAGGAGGAAAATTAAAAAAAAATGGTAAACATAGATAGATCCCAAGTCACAAAATGGTAAATTTAATATAACATTTTTTTTAAATAGTACACTAGAGGGTTATTGCACGGATGCTTTAATATGTGTTGAATAATAAAACATGAAAAAGCGAGTGAAGAATCATCTGTGACGCTAGTCATGTACGTTAGAAGCTTTGCAAAGTTTTGTACTGGTCGATTGCCATTTTTAATATTTTTTCCGTCTTATTAGACAATTTTAGCTTAGAAAATTTACTTTATTCACAACGTTAAAGCCAATGCAACTTCAAGCAATCTAAACATCATTATACCCACGCAACGCCAATGTTAATAAATTCCAAATTTTGTAGTTAATATTGTTTTATGTAGTATTTGCCAAAGTATTTTAAGATATACTATGCGGTTTTGAGGAATGCGATATTCGTAGAACGTTCTCTCTACTCGGCTAGTGTAAACTGAGGTTTATGACATGTTGGTTTTGTTTAATACATTATGTTGAAACAGAGTGTTAGCCTTTGATAATTTGGCTTTAAGTGAGAATGCATCTAAAGTGGTAGGCACACATTGAAGTCATAGAGCAATATAATAGTATTTACTAGCGAGTTTCAAATTTTACTACAACAATATTGTTATGAGTTACGGGACTCGAATTAAAATGCCGTTTGGAATTACTATAGGATTTATTAGAACTATACAAACACGTATAACATAGGTACAAATATAACCGGACGCAATAAGTCCACATGTAATGCAAAATTAAATAACACGCGCAAAGTCCGTCACTATATCGCTTATCGAATGTGCACGTCTAGCTCGTATCGTAATCGTCGCTTGACTGCCTCCTTCTCCGTTCGGGCATTCCTTTTATTCTATACAAATACAATATGCCTCGACGCAAAACAATAACTTCTTAGAATTAGTTCGAAACACCTGCCTAGTTATGCCTGCGAACGGCCCTAAACGAGTACAATAGGCTTCTCTTCACAACAACCAATAAATAAGAAGAAACAAAAGAGGACGATAAAAGCGCTTCTATGTAATTATCTCAAACACCGAGCGGGTAATAAATGTGCTTTGTTTTCAATTATGCAGGTGGCCCAATTGTAACAATATAAAATAAACAAAATCAATATTAGGTTAAATTCAATACAAACAAAATTAACATAAATATATTTGTTCAATATAAGGTAATTACTATATTATTCTTTTAGGGCTCTGTAATAATTTGGTATAAAATGACAAAAATATTTCCGTCATACAGAGATATGTAAGTTTTTGTATGTGTTTTGTTTCTCTCACAGTCTCAAAAAACTACAGGGTATATGTATAATTGTATATATGCTGCTACACATTGGCGTAGCAAAATCCCGAAACAACCAAAAACTAAGGGTAGCCGCTATTCAATTGATTTTGTTTTTTTTTATTCTTGTAACAGTGGATTTGAGATAAATGTAACGACTTCTTTAACTAGTAAACTTTTTTCTTGATATTAAAGATTGTATGCATACTTTTTAAACTGTGAAGTGGAAAATTAAACAAGAGGTTTGATATATTTTCGATTAAATTCTTCTTTATGGTTCCATAGCTGAATTACGAGTACACTGGATGTTTATCACCTATACAGAATTCTTCATAGTTCGTGGATTTCGACGAACTTGCCCGATTTTTAAATATTTTAAGTATGACTGTATATAATAAGCAAGGGCAAGGTGCATCGCTTGCGCTGGCTTGGCCACGTGCAAAGAATGGCGGTGGATCGGGTGTGAATGAAGCATATCTAACCCGACAGACATCGTTGGAGCGAAGTACGGGAGGCTTACCTGTGTGAGCTTCAAAACTATCACTGGCAGGAGATAGCGCTATACAGAAAGGCGTGGAGTATTTTTGTTTCAGAGGCCAGGACTGATTTTGAGTAGTTGAGCTACACCAGTTAGGTCATATGACTTATTTTGCGTATATGACTGTAATATGAATGAGATGTCTAAAACAAAGAATTCATGAAAAATATAAACTAAAAGAACAAATAAAATCATAAATGCAAAGCAAAAAATTGGGTGGGTGAATTCACCAAAAACCGACCTCTTCTCTTATATTCTAAGACGGGGGTTTAATAGTATGGAAATGAGCGCGCATTGAATACGATCCTTGAATGAGACGTCTTTTGTACTAATCTAGTTGAAGACGTGATAAGAAAACGTACGTAAGATGACATTAAATGGCGCATGCACCTTACGTTTGGTTTGGCCTATCGATAATATTAATCTTGGAGTTCTTAACGAGTACTTGAAGGCGATATTTTGCTGTGCAGTTTTATTAATAGAAAAGTGCATAATATTGATTAAAAATTTGGTAAGCGGACAGTCCGCGAAAAACAATAAATTCCGTAGAGATTATAAAAGTCGACAGTTATATGGCAACGGAATCATAAAAAATAAAAAAAAATTATCGAAAAAACCCCTTTTTTTTAAAACCGCTCGACAAATCTTGTTTTAACCAATTTCTGTTGAAAGTATTTTATTAAGCTACTTTGATTTTTTGGGAATTTTCGACTTCATAGTTTAAAGTTGATAGTGCGGGGAGAAGGGAATTTTTCAACCCTTAGTTACATGTAGGACGGCCACCCTAATCATTAAAATTACATACAATATATGAATCCCTAATCATCGCTAATTAGGCACGTTCCCAAAACGCTGGCTACATTTCATTTTTGTATGGCATTGCTAATATGCTGAATTTAGTACAGGCCAGCCCTTTGGTCACGTAAGGCTTCTATAAAAGGTATTGTGAGATCTCGATAGAGTCGATGAGTTTCAGGCCCCGTGGTCCTAGAGTTTCGACCATAACGGTTTCGTTTCTGCCAAAATGGTTATGGAACTCCAACAATACGTAAACATTATAATATAGGTAAGTATGATACAAATGTAAATTTAAACATACACAAATGAAGCCCACTTTTTGCAATTTTCGCATGGCTCTCGGGAGTTAACTCATCCGTGGTGAGTGGTATGTAATCCACCACAATTGACGTCGAGGGTCGAGCACGCACAACTTGGGTCCGGCAACCGAGAAATATTAAAAAAATATTCGTGACCCTATTTTGGGCAGTTTTTATGTTTGATTGATTTTTTATAATCGGGTTTCTGAAGCGCTCTATAAGCGAAGTAGTGCTTATCATAAGGGCTTTATGAAACAAAATAAAATCGGTTAAGTGCGTGCCAGTTCAGGACAGATTCCGTAGATATTTAAAAGTCAACTGTTTGTTTTTAAAATGTATCGAAAATGTATGTATACGGCTATATACATTGAAAAAAGTTTTCTTATTTCTTATATTCTGAAAGTACGCTTGGAGTCGCCTAATCACTGGCATGAAAATAGCACTTTTCGTCCCTGAGAAGCGATTCTCCCTGTTGTCAACAAATTTAGTTTTTATTATTTAGGTTTATGGCTTGGCAGCTGGGCCTTTAAGCCAGATCTTAGTTTATAATATGGTTTCTTCATTTTCTTAAGACTATGTGTAGCACAGCTGAACTGTAGGTTATCAGCTGCTGCCATTCGACGGAGTTATTGTGACAACTCAAAAGGCCACATTTGACTATACAGTTCACATTTTTCACAAAACACATAATTACTACTCAAAAACTATCAATATCGTACAACTATTGTTCATTTTAGAGTAATTTTACACATTTTTAGAAAATAATACTGCATAACACAACGTTTACTTTCAGTTCCCGCCAAAAACTCACAAAAAATTTAGAAAACTATGTGAACCATAGATAAAAAATGCGACTCATGTCCCAACTTTTTATTACAGCCACTGTGAAATTGCGGCATAAGATATTATAATAAATATTAAGAATTTTGTAGTATCATTATATACTTATAAATTACTTTTTACTAAATTATTATTTAATTTACATAAATTTGAGCAAAATATTTACTACATAATATATGACGTACCTGATGACATTTCATCAGATTTAGATATCGATTCAACGCCAGATTTTATTAGACAAGTAGTTATTTGTTTAACTAATCAGTTTTTATCTCTTTTCCTCATATTCGAAATTAAAAGCAGTTTTAACCTCGGGTGAAAGGCATATTAAGGTACTCGAATTATTAGCGCCCTCGCTACGCTCGTGCGCCAAAGCACCTTGTATCTAAATAAGTAATTTTCACCTCACGTATAACAATATACTATTTCAACCCTCAGGATCATTTTGGCGATCACCCCTAACCTTTACTTTTTTCGTGATTTCGCTATAAATTTGTATAAGTATATATATAGTTTACCTGCTGGGTAAACTATATATATACTTATACATATTGTCACGCCTGTTTCCCATTGGGTTAGGCATAGACGATGGATCTCTACCTGCTACGATTCTGACAAATACTTTTTGCTTCAACAACTTCCAATAATCTCTTCATACATACTACACTTTTATTTAGAGTATTTTTTACCTCTCCTTTCTTTAAAACATCCTTTTGTTCACGGTGAGTACGTCGTGTAAATTATATATTCTTACTAAATTTCATCCATATATAATCAGAAATCAGAAATAATTTTATTGATAACATTGTTACACGTCAATTTTATATACCAATAGAGGTCTCGGCACATGTTGTCCAGCCTTGAAAAAATAAAAATCTAAGACCCGATCCCAGCGCCACCTACTAAATATACACAAAAAACCACCTCCTGAGGCGTAATTAACAGATGGTGAGGCTGTTAGGTACCAGAAGTTTCCCTGAAAATGACATAGGCAATCGGATATTTGGATATTATAAGGATTTCGTTTTTGCCAAAGTAGCTACGGAACCTTAAGAAGGGAATATAAATATTTGGTTCAATAACAATATAAAAGGTATGTAGGATATGTTTAAACACTTCAACACTTATACTAAAACGCAGTGAAAAAAATTTGTTAATGTTATCGGTCAGTGAATTGGAGAGCTCTTAAATCCCCGTTATATAAATGTGTTATATACATAGTTAGACACAGTATAGAAAAACTTGAAGGATAAATTCAATTCAATAGAGAAAATAATTAGTAAGTACTAGAAAAAAATATTTTTTTCAAAATTAAAAGCAAATCAAATCATCAAAGTATTTAATGGAAAAACAGGTATATAGATAATAATAAAAACTAAGTTTTTTAGATCACCAGAATTGTCTTATTAAAGTAAAACAAAGTGCTATTACGCTATGTAGAAGGTTAAATCTAAGTAGTTGTTACTGAAAAGTAACAGCTTAATACCTAGTGAAAATTAGGTGTTAAAATTCATTATATTACATACATGTTGACAAATTTTAATTATTTCTGGATCGTTTAAATCACGTTTTTATTTTTTAAATGACGTATAACCTATATAATATGTATACATTTAAAAAATACGAATCCATACTGATGAATCGTTATATGACAAATCGTCTTGCAAGCATGTGAAAGACTATTCTTTTTTGACGGATCATTTCTTTTGCGATTAGTCTTTTATTTGGACTGTATGTCAAATCACAATTAGGTCAATAAATGTGAATATTTATTCATTTTAAGGAACCATTATTTATCACGATTCATTAATGAATCGTTTTGACAAAGCTGAATTCACGATTCAGTTTATAAATTTAATCTCGTCTCTATGTCTACGGCTAATCGTATCTACGGATGATCTACAAACATAAACTTTCAAGATTTCCCTTGTTAACTTTTCCCACTGTACAATATTTCACTATATTATTTGCGCACTGGTCAGACGAGCAAATGATTAACATTCGAGCGAACTAGGTCGACCTACCATTAATTAATGTAGAATGAAAATGGCCGACAAGTTTAAAGTGAATTTCATAACTTCATTTAATTTTCTGTATTCCATATTTAAATAGACTTTCTAGTCAGTTGAACGTAAATTTAGAAAGTTGGTTAGTTAGTATTGGTTTTACATCTGGCTTCTTTCGCATAAAATTCGAAGATATATACCACACAAACTATCCTATATATCTCGAGATAAAAAAGTATTCTGTATTCATCTGTGCTATTGATAGTAGATGTATACTAAGTTTCAGGATAGTGGGTTTATTGTCAAAGCTGTTAATTTGAAGCATATATCCATCGTCCCTGCCTTCAGATGTACTTATTGTAAATAATCTATTTTGTATGTGTTTTCTATCTATCCATACTAATGTATACACGGGAAATTGATTTTGATTTGATATTCGTATATATAAATAATTATGTCTAGTTGTTCCTTTTATACGGCATTGAAAATGAATCAATTTCACAATTTTTGATTTAGTCCTTGTAATTTCCATAACGGTGTAGATAGGACACATTTTATCCCATAAATATGAAATATCTTGCGGGATATAAGGGTAAGAATTTTATATTGACTTTCTAAACTTTGCTCTCTCTCTCTCTTTGTGTATTTTATATCTCAGCTATTGAAATAATTGCCTTTACTTTAATAATAAAAAAAAATCTTTTCACTCAAACTAGTTACAGCACGTGGTTAACCAAATAAATCTAAAAATAATTAATAAATAAACCTACCAATAAACGATGGAAATTTTCCAAAAATCGTAACACTGTCACACTGCAACACTATTTCGAAAAAACAACAACACCCAACACCACTATTTTGAAAAGGACTGAAATTAACGCGGAATTTTGACTATTTCCGGCCAGCGCGGAAGCCGCGCACGCGCCGAGCCGCGGTCCGTCACTGACTCACGCGCATCTCAAAACACCCTTCAGTTCTATTTTTTGAATATCAAAATAGGAACAAAAGAAGGGGGGAGCGAGCGCCCTCAGTCGGAGTTTCAGTTTAAATTTAGAATAGCACAAGCCAAGACGCGTTTAGTACACGAGTTCGTTCACTCGAATGGTGGGGAAAGTAAATGAAATGACGTTTTATTTGTATCTATGGGTAACAGCTGGCATTACCTGAAATTGTTAGGGCTAGTTCTAATTGATAGTTTTAATTAGTTCGTTTAGATATATGAGGTCTACAGTTAAGTCTTCATCCGGTTTTACAATAGAGGTGTCTTATAATATAGGCTACGTTCCACAAGAGACTCACAACGACCACGGTCACGACCGCTACTTTTCCTGTTTCACTTGCTTGCGGCCGTTATAATCGCAAACTCAAGTGGAACAGATTATTCGACCCATCTCTTGAAATGGGTCATTGAGAGCGCTGCTTGAGCGAAAATTATGACGTCAATAGTGACGTTTTCGTGGCGACCATAACAATCGTGTTCGCCATGTGGAACGGCTGAAGAAGCATTTTGGACGTTGTGAGCTACAAGAGGAATGCACCCATAGTCTTCCTTTAGAAGTAAAATATTTTAAAATGGACAAGTTTCAGTCTCCTGTAATTTATTATGTGAAAGTTTGTAATTCGAAATGAATTTTTAAGATTCTTCATAATTTAAATATTACCTTAGTTTAAGTCGCCGACTGAATTAACTTGGCCACTAATACCGGACTACAATTCAAGGTTATGGAGGCATACTCTAGACCAGAGGTTGTAGCCATCCAGGCGGGCACCCTACCTGGCATTACTTAGGCTACATGTTTGAAATCTAAAATATATGTAGAAGCACGGATGTAGAAGTCTTTTTTGTGTACATTTTAATACAGTAAGCCCAAAAGTAAAATAATAATAATTTTCATTCCTCATATTCCGAAAGTACGTTTGGAGATGCCTGAGCACAGGGATGAAAACAGTACTTTTTGTCCCTGTGAAACGATTTTCCCAGCTATCAAAAAATTTAAAAACTATACGAAACATAGATAATTCATGCGACTCATGCCCCAATTTTTTTTACAGCCACTGTTAAATCGCGGCATAAATTGTAATAAAAAAATATCAAGAATTTTGTAACATAATTTTAAACTCATAAATTACTTTTCACAAAATTGTTATTTAATTTACATAAATATGAGATAAATATTTACTGCCATTAGTGAAAAAAAATACTGGCTGGTAGAATGCCACAGAAAATTAAATTTACTTGACATTTCATATGTGTGAGTTCAACAGATTTTGATAGATAAATAGATAACACTTTATTGTACACCATTACAGAAAACCTTATAGCCTAAAAATATTCTAAATGTGCACAATGGGCGGTCTTATCGCTAAGAAGCGATCTCTTCCAGACAACACGTATTTGATATGGATTTAACGCCTGATTTCATTAGAGAAGTAGTTGTTTGTTTAACTAATCAGTTTTTATTTACTTTCCTCAGTGTTGACCACGGGTGAAAGGCCTATTTAGGCACTCGAACCCTCGCCACGCTTGTGCGCCATCTAATGCCTAAATATGTCACTTTCACCTCTCGTGTTAACAATCTACCATTTCAAGTTAAACATTATTGTCAAATAAATATATCAATAGAAGGTATTAAATAAATAAACATGCTCTTTTAGCATATTTCAGAACAATATTTTGAAATGCCAAAAACATAATTTGTAAGAAGAAATAACCACCCGATTGCGTGTCTCTTCACGCATAATGAAGGTTTGAATTTAATAATTATTTTTAATTTTAATGCCCCCATTTCACGAAACGAAAATGACACATTTTTGCAGCATAATATTATTCATTTTTATGTCTCAACAGCCCATTTCGTTTCGTTAGTTGACATAATTAAATTACTTCGTGATCATTCTTTCAGGTCATAATTGTCATCAATTTGTGGTTTATCATTGTCAGTTTTGTTTTAGGATTTCGTTTCGAGACTATTTTTACATCGGGAGAAATAAGCAACTGAAAATGCTAACAGTGAGGGTTTCATTAAGCTCATGTAAGAAATATAATTCAGAATAAAAGAACTCCCTACTCTGATAATCTCGTAAACTCTACATGACTACATGGCGTAACGGGTCATTCTTCTGTCGCTCTATTTTTTTTTATTATTTAAAACAAGTTTATTAGATCAAGTCGTCTAAACAAAAATTTAATCGAATATAGCTCAAAAACTATTCAAAGGATCTTATTCAAACAAAAATTGTTTTATAAATTAACTAGCCGTCCCCGCCCGCTTCGCTGGGCGAATTTTCAAAGGAAATAAATTAAATTTTATTCATAATTTTTGTTTTTTTTATTCATATTTTTTTTGCTTTTTTTGTTAATTTTTTTTTTCTTCTGAAATTTAAAATATTTTTCAAAGAAGAGTCAAATTCACTTAAAATAAAATTTATTGATATAATAAATTATTATTATAATAAAAATAAATGTTGATGAACAACAAAACAAAGAATAAATGGAGAAATTAGTGAATAGAAATGGTCCGATTCATGGAGAAATGAGTATTAATCTTCCTCCATCTCACATTCGACGACTCGTCGCTCGCAAGTTGAGTTTGCCGGGACGTAAAACATACTCGTTAACATAACGAAGTTCAAACTAAAAACTCTAAATTCAAACGGCGAGTAATTTTGATCAGATGGCATCTGTAACGCGATATGATATTTGAAAAAGAAATATCATAAAATGTTTTAATGGAAATGGTTAAACGTATAACCACTGCGGACCAATACGGTGAGCAGAGAGTACGTTTAACCACAACCTTTTCGATAATCGACTCAAGCTCATGTTGATTATCGACAATCATTATAACATGATCCCCAGACCGATCACGGATACCAAATGAAAAATTGTCGGTAAAGAGTAATTCACGGTACCCGCAAAGCTCCTGAACGTACCCAGTGAATCAGAAAAAAAATAATCAATAATTTATAAAATAAACAAAAAGATTTTAAATTAAATTAAAAATTATAAAAAAGACATACTCATAACGACGCCCTTGCCGGAAAAATGGTGGCCGTTGAAAATTCATGAAGTTGATGTTGATAGTAGCGTTGATGACAGATGAATGGTCTAAATGTTTATTTGCTTATTTTTTTTAATAGCAAAAAACAATGAACCTAGTAACCATTCAATTTTTTTTTTGTTTATTTATTAACTTCATGTTTATCGTTGCAACGAACATTATAAACGTATAACTAAGTATTAGTAAACGTTATGTCTTCTATATCAACATGTAATGTACATATTCACTCTATCTCATCGAATTAAACGGATTACTTTGCCAGGCGAATGACATAGATTTATTTAACCTTTTTTTAATTATTATTATTATTATTTTGGAAAGGTAATCTTTTCTTAGCACTTTGGCTAGTTTGAACCACATCCACGGGCCTAAACCAAGTGAATGCAGCGTCTAGTGAGGAAAATTTATGTTGACGGTATTTTATTATGAGGGGCAATTTCGTTTTCGTCTATCTGCAAGAATTTTCTAACTATTCTACATGTATTCAAGATTAGGGCTGTATCTGAGTTTAGGGAGTTTTGGTCGACCGGCTGGGTCCATACTCAGAGTATTGTGTCAGGATTGTTGTAAATTTGTCATATATTTCTTGGGTATAGGTGCTGGTTGTTAAATTCTGATCTGCGATGACTAAGGTCTCAATATCATTTTCTAACATAAAGGTTAAATTTTCAGTTTGTGAGGATGTATGTGATGTCCGTGTGTATGCTTGCGATTGATGGAATGGGTGGGATTGTAAAATTGGAGATTGAGTGTAAGATTGTGGTTGTTCTTGTATAGTATTTTCGTCTGCATCTTGTAATAATGTCATAGTATTAGAGCCTATATTATCTTCAGATTCTTCTTGTAACTGTAAGCGGACTTCTTTTCTCAGTTGGTCTAGTTTTTCTTGAGAGAGAAGATTATTTCGTATATAACTCTCCGCTGGTCTGATATTCTTTGTTCTGAAACGGTTACTTCCGGATATTGTTGGGAAAAAAGTTGATGTAATTGTTGCCTATATGTGGTCATGTCGGTCTCTAATTTGGTTATGTGAAGATAAGTACATCTTTGCTCCATTTCATGCGTACTCGTGATTTCCCAGCCTTGGTGGACACGGATAAGAAGGAACTTGCCTCCCGTGCAACATTCAAGACTGGTATGGGTGGATCTGGGATAAAAGAGAGTGTTTGGGGTGACGATGATACGGAAGGTGAAGATGATCTGGAGGGTGTGTACGATACAGTACTTGGGCTATATGGTTCTATTGGAGTGTTTGTTCTGACTGTTAAACTATCACCATCGTCACGGATTTCGGCTGTAGCATCTTTGTCGGTGGGAGCCCGCCTGTTCAACTCCTCACCGCTGACAATTCGCATGCTGAAACACCCAGCGTCAGCTCCAGGTGTGCCCCGGCGATCGCCCCCGGGCAGCGGTCCTATACGTTTACGTTTAGATCGTAACTCCATTTTTGATGGGTTTCCAGAGCCACGTTAGCCACGCCACTAATTTCTCATTCGTGTGTCCGCCTCCCACGTGATTAGGTTTTCAATCAGGACGTGTGGTTGTATTAGGGGGCGCAATCCCTATTGGAAATAGAATTTCGTAAAATCCTATTTGAGATGATTTCTGCATGACAAATAAAAGGTTACTACCAAATTTAGAGTCTATAGAGGTTACAGTTTGGAAATAGAAATTTCACATTTTAACACCCACTACCGCAATCTTTTTCGGCGGTGGGTTGTTGTAAAATCCGCTCTTAAATCATTTCTGCATCACATATAGACGACTCTAGCTAAATTTGGAGTCTATAGGAGCTACGGCTTAAAAAATAAAAATTTTCATTGTTAAACCACCGCAACCCCCTGTGGGGTGAGCTACCGTAAAATTCTTTCATAGACTATTTGTACATCTCTTACAGAAGATTCCTACCAAATTTGGAATTTATAGGAGCTATAGTTTAAAAACAGGAATTGTTCATTGTTAACGCCCCCGCAATCCCCTTTTGGGGAAGAATTTCTTAAAAACCGTTTTTAGTTGACCTCTACATAACGAAAGTAATATTCCTACCAAGTTTCACATTTCTAAGTCCTATAGTTCCCGAGATTTCGTGATGAGTAACTATAGAAATTGGAATACTTCGATTATCATCGAAATTTTTAACGTTTTAGCAGACTTTTTAAAATTTTCTTACATATAAACCTTCTCCTGACAATTCTGAAGACAACAAAAAAAAATTAACCCAATCGGTCCAGCTGTTCTCAAGTGATACTCGATCATAGATACGGCATTTTATTTTTATCAAAAAATGAGAGTGGGTGTGCAGGGGTGCGTGGGAGTTGGTGGGTGGATGCGTGGAAGTTTGTAAGTAGATTCTTAGCTGAATGTAAAAGAACATAATCCGTTTAGTAAACTCCGTTGAAATCCATGAAAACAAAAGAATCAAGAGAAAACGCTTGTCTTTTGTTCTTATTAGCGGGATAAATGTTTATGAAAGTAAAACAGCAATAAAAAAAATGAAGGAACATCAGAATTCGAAAAATAAATAGTCATAAACCATCTAGGAAAAATTTCGCATCGAATGGTGGTAGTTTCATGTCGATACGATCAGTGGTTTAGGCGTGATTGAGCCTCAAAGGAAGGCCATTTTCATTATATATATATAGATATATATATAGATTTACTTGATTTTTAAAATTTTGCAACCCAGAGTTTGAAGTTAGAGGTCGGGACATATTTTTTTAAATTTTTGAAAGCGAATATTTATTAATAATAATAGATTGATTTAAATAAAAGTTATCAAGGAACATTATGACGATGTTTTAAGATCTCAGTAAAGACACCACCCTCTTCTCCTCCTATTCCATTTTCATTATCTCATCTCCCTACTTCATTCCTAAGCTTTCCTAATTCCTTTTGCTATCAAGTAAAGGCAACGCTGGCCACGCGTTAGCTTTGCCCCTGGTGTTGCAAACATATATACTCGACAGTAACCACTTTCCATTACATGCGTCGTCTGCTTGTCATGGGTCGTCGGCATCGCAATAAAAATAATTAACAGACACGACTATATAATTTTTTTTTTAAATTTCATCCTTCAGATACATGTATGGCGCACCTTTAATTTTTACGTTTGTCGCAATATCACTACATCCATGTATATACACGACTAGAGGTCTCGGCAGACGTTGTCCTGCCCTTAAAAAATAAAAACCAGAACCCGATCCCAGTGCCACCTACCGGTTCAAATTGTAATTCTAAATAATCCGGGGACACACATCTGCATATATAAAAATGAATCGTAGAAATATATGCACACGCATAACTTCAGAACAAATGTACAGATTTTGATGATTTTTAGTGTGTGTTTGAGTTGTGTGTATACATATATGCTATAAACCGTTATAGCATATATGTATAACACATCCTTCGCCTAAATTATATCCAGGTAGAATACATACGTATGATACAACTATTTTTACCAAAACTACTAGGTCAACAATCGTCGTGTATGTCTATGTATAATTATTAATTAATATACACTTGACTAATATACTTTGTATAAGTCGTGCTAGAGTAATGGCTAGCGCACGCGTTCCAAACTCTAAGGACGCGGGTTCAAATCCTGGCCGGAACGCATGCACCACTTAAGCAGTTTTATGACCTAATGTGCATATTGTTACAATTACCACGTGCTTAACAACGGTGAAAGAAAACATCATGATGAAACCTGCCATGCCGCTTTGGCCAAGGGTGGCGGGTATATTGTCCGTTCCCATATAGTGGGAGGTCCGATCCCAGCAGTGGGACGTTTATGGGCTATTATAATTATATTGTATTGTTACAACTTAGGTTCCGACAAAAACAAATTCCACTCCTAATCTGTAAAAAAACATATTTTATTACCTGTCGGCATTTGAACTAATTGTAATCCTTTTATGATCGCCTTCTTTTGTTTACTTATTGTGGAGCACAGCCTATTGTTATTAGCCAGGTGTTACACATTGCCGGGCGGGCACAGTGCATTGGTGAAGTATAAAACGACAGCCTGATTAAGAGAGGAGGAAGTCAAGCTACGACTACGATATGGGCGTGACGGACTTTGCGCGTTTTATTGAATTACGACCTTCTGCATTACGTTTGGATTTGTTGTGTTCGGTTATATTTGTACCTGTGTTATACGTTTTGTATAGTTCTAATAAACTCTATAGTAATTCTAATGGCATTTTAATTCGAGTCCCGCTAAACTCGTAACAGAATTCTGCTTTTTACTAAAATACTCGTAGCTATAGAACCCTACAAAGTAAATTCTTTTATGCATGATTCTTTTACGTATTTTAAGACAATCGAAATGAAATAATCTATACAAGGAACCTTCTTACGGTCCAATGGATATTTTTGATTAAAATTCACCTTTATTCTGAAGTAAAAAATCTCCATTAAAATCCAATTTATGCTCAGGTGGGATTTGTGCTCGAAATTTTAAGTTGCTTTAATCACAAGTCAGAAGGTTAATTGCTATGTTTTTCTATCGTTTAGTATTATCATTTGAAACAGAAATAAAAAGGAATTTCTGTTTTAACTTTATTGAGCGACTAACCTTTTTTTTTGTATTTAAATAAAAGAAGGAATAAAAATATATTTATTTAGAACACAATGTAAAAATACTAAATGATACAAAACATAGATATGAAGTTTACTAAGTAGGTTTTATTATTTTTATTGTTTTTGTCATTTGCCTTCCTATCGCTTAAAATTTGACATAAGCTCTATACATCTAATGTCAAAAGTCAATCGATGGTGAGGCAAGCGAATAAATAGATATAAGAATTGGCCATAGGTCAACCACCTCTGATCTTTCGCTAAAGCCATTTCAGAGACATACAGAGGAAGAACTTGTGACAAAAGTACACAGAGAAGAAACATAGTGGCACAAATTGTAAGAAAAGATGAAAAAAATGCGATTAACTTTACGACTACCCTTACCTCTACTATATTAAATAAACCTATCTTAAGCTTTACTTCATTATGTATAGGTACTAGTGTTAGTATATGTGTGCGGGCAAGCAATTTCTATTAGAATAAAATCCGGCAAATGCATGGCAATTCGTGAACTAAAAGTGCTGTTACACGCGCAACTAACATAAAAATCCCGGTCAATTCTTGTCAGCAATTTAAGGTGTTGGTATTGGTATTGCTACTATATATATAGTACCAAGTTGTTGCTGAGATACGGCCACACAATTCCATGCAACATGGAGCAACTTAAAAAATTAGGCATCCCCCGCCCCCGCCGCTGGCCTGTTCCTCTCGCGAAAACAAAACGTAGTTATAGGTACAAACGAGATAGAAAGAAAATTGCCTAAAAATTTCCAAGCCGATTTGATAGTCGGCAATTCATATGGTGACGTTGAGAAATGTGGAATATATGGAGCAATATTCTCGAAACAAATGCCGCATTTTATTTCAATTGCTCCCCTTAATTGCTCCAGATTGATCAATTTAATAATAATAATAAATAAATCGGCAGACAAGCACACACAGTGTATATCCAAATTAAGCATGTTACGCTGTATTATGGGTAATATAAAACGGACCATTCTGGGGCCGGTCCCAGACACCCAGACCATAGTAAATAACGGAGAAAATACGTTTCCGAAATTTACTATACCAGGAATCGAACCCGGAGCCTCTGCGTTGCAGTGAGATAAGCCGGCAAAGGCTTGGCCCGCTCAACCACAGAGGCCGTCCAATTACTGTTGCCAAGCAATAATTGCTTAAAAAATTGACCGTGTAAGAACTTTTGGTTTCCGCAAAGGATACATACATACATACATGTCCATTGCTTTTGTCATTTGGTTACGAAACCTTAAAAATATATTGACTGAAAATACTCTATATCTCTAAAACTACTCAACGGGTATGTCCAGATCGATTTCCATTTAATATTTTTTATGTCCACAATCTCTCCAATATGTATTTTTAAATTTCAAAAGGAAGACAAAAGCTCCCCATCGATCGATTTGATTTTTCAAAATCTGAGTAACGACTATATTGTACACTTAAAATTTTCAACCTTCAATTACATATATGGGTTCCAACCCTAATTTTTGACTACTTCGTGGTATTACTACACTATCGTGTAACGATATATAAGTATAGATTATAACTATTTGTTAAATGTCATCTATATAGACTCAGTAGTTAAAAAAATAACTGACATACAAAGCCAGATGGTCAACGAACGACAGATGCAAAAATGGAAATGACGAAAACATAAGATTTCCGTTTTTCCAAAACCCGCTTCCAAGCCTTAGTACAATGGCGTACTGATAAAAGTGACAACTTTTGATATTAAAATTTATAAGCAAGGGCTACACAGCTGATTTATTAGTCTAATTATTTTGGTCAATACTCCTGAGTTCAGTAAACTTTAACATTTAAGAAACATACCCTTATAAGCCGTATTCATAACCGTCCCCAAAAAAGCGGTCTATTTTTAAATACCATCAGCAAATGATCCGTATTTCATTTCCCTCTTTCACTCCATCACTCTGAGCTCTCGAAATCTATCATTCAAGTAAGGAGGTGTGTATCAACAGCCCTTACCAACACCATTCATCTCCCATCGCTTTGAACAAATTAAACACTGTATACGAAGCGTGACTAAAAAAAGATTGAATGAAAAAAATACGTGGATAGACCGCATCGGACTTGTTACTAGATGTGGTATCCTACTAGTATAAAAGAAGAATATTGGGATGACTTTTTACCTTGTATACTTAGTGTTATAAGGCCCGTATTCTTAAATAGAATTAAGTAAATTGAGCATCATGTTCCGTTAAAGCAATAGATTTTTTTCATTTCTCATATTCTGAAAGACGCTTGGATTTGCCTGATCACAGGGATGAAAACAGTATTTCTCGTCCCTGGAAAATGATTTTCCCTGCTGTCAAAAAATTTAAAACCTATAATAATAATAATAATTGGCAGACAAACATATATATGCTATTGTATATCCCCAAATTAAGCAAGTTACGCTTGTGTTCTAGATAACATACAACGCACTACTGTTGGGCCGATCCCAGATACCCAGACCATAGTAAATAACGGAGAAAATTTGTTTCCGAAATTGACCATACCAGGAATCGAACCCGGAGCCTCTGCGATGCAGTGATGTAGGCCGGCAAAGGCTTAGCCCGCTCAACCACAGAGACCGTCTAACTATGCGAACCATGCGACTCATATACCAACTTTTTTATAGCCACTGTTAAATCATGACATAAATTGTAATAAAAAAATCAACAATTTGTAACATCATTTTATACTTATAAATTACGTTCACTAAATTATTATTTAATTTACATAAAGAGATAAATATTTACTGTCATCGTTGACAAAAAAATATTGTTTATTTAACTAATCAGTTTTTATTTACTTTCCTCATATCCGAAATGAAAAGCAGAGTGTTAACCTTGGGTAAAGGCTTATTTAGGCACTCGAACTATTAGCGCCTTCCCTAAGCTCGTTCGCCAAACCATCTCATGTGTAAATAGGTCACTTTCACCTCTCATGTAACAATTTAGAGACTGAGATCCGGCTGCAAGATTGCTATTTAATTTATCATGTGTTATTTAATTTAATGTAATTAAAATCTATTTTTGAAGTGAAACTTCTTTAGAATTGTTGTGATTTGAAAATCAATGAAACGAAACACTGACTCTAAAACAGATAAGCACATACAATTCAACCTTATTTAATTCGAAATAAAACACATATCTCTGTAGCAGTTAGTATTAATTTTCAATTTAAATAAAAAATAAAAGATTTCAAATGAATTTTAGTTCTATCTCTAAGGCTGATATTCTTTTATATGTAGATTAAAGAAAATTATGCGTAACAGTGCAATGAATTCTGAACTCTATTCAAGTTATTTAATGTAAAATTTAGATTGAATAATTGAATTATACTGTGTTGACAGATGTAGGCTAAAGGAATTATTTTATTAATAAAAGTTAGAGAAGAATTATCTGTGAGTATATTCTCTAAAGTTTCACTTCTACTGTGTGTGAACTGCACACACACACAATTTTTATTTTTATATATAACTAGCTGATGCCCGCGACTTCGTCCGCGTTGTGCGCTTTTTTACCTATCCCACGGGAACTCTTTAATTTTTCGGGATCAAAAGTATCCTTTATGTTGACGTATATATATATGTGTATGACGTTGAAACAAAAACATTGAAAAAAAATTAATTACTTCTATTTCACTTCTTACATCCCCCTGACTCGGTTATTAGCATTTTTTTAATTGTACAGAAATTCGAGCTCTACAGTTTTATTATATTATATGTATAGATAGATTATATATAGGAAATTCATTTTTGCTAGGTTCTCTATCAAATGTGACTGCAAGTATTTTAATTAAAAGAATATTAGTTTGATATTTTCGAAAAAAAATAGCTTTAATTAAATCTATAATTTTTTTATTTAAATTTCAAAATTTTCTGTAACTATCAAACTTATATTATTTTAAATGTATTCCTCCGTATATAATTATATCAAAATTAGATTTTATTTAAATAACACATAAATGTAGTAATCCTGCAGCCGCATTTCGCGTGGAGATGTAAAATACCGCTTTTTCAAGAACGAACTGAAAGTAATTAGACATTTGATTTTCGTTGATATAGAAAAAAAACCATTTATCTTCAATCATAATTTTATATAGGTGTTATATAATATTAATAAATACGATTATGTTGCTACTAGTTTGATCTACATTATTGAACATAAATATTTTTGTCATCATTTCAAAATCTTATAAAAATTTCATATTTATAGAACTTATTGTTACGAGCTACAGGACTCGAATTAAAAATGCCGTTGGAACTACTATAGAATTTATTAGAACTGTACAAACACGTATAAAAGAAATACAAATAAATCTGGATGTAACCAGTTCACACTGCACGATTCCATACAATTCGAACGCGCAAAGTCCGTCGTCTTTATCGCTAATCGAGAGTACTAGAGAACGTCTTACTCGTTTCGTAGTCGTCGCTTGACTGCCCCGCCCCTCCATTCGGGCATCATCTTATACTAACTACACAATACAAAGAAATTGGAGGCGCACACTGAGTTTCTAAGAAATATTAATTTGCACACCTGCGAACGTCCACAAAGCAGAAAACAATAACAATAGGGATTAATTTGACGCTAATGATGGTTATAGCATGTTTTTCTTAATTACAAATTCAAAAGACAAAAGAGTTCCTTAATCCGGGAGGACAATAAGCTGCGCTTACAATAGGCTGTGCGGCTTATCTTTGACGGCATGTAACATCTTAAAGGCCTTATTGATGATTTTCCAATTTCAAACTTATTTGTATTTATAATTTCTTATTTTCTTAAAGAGATTATTTTTATAAGTGCAGGAATGGAGAAACAATACAATTTCCTGCGGCCGGCGAGTCCTGTCGTAAGAGGTGACAAAACAACACACAGCCAGGTGGTAGGGTGTTTGCCCGACTGGATGGCTACCACCCCTGGTCTAGAGTATGCCACCGTAACAACCTTGAGTTTTGTTCCGGCATTAGTGGCCAGGTTCCAGTCTTCCTTAAGAGAGCAGCAGCGCATTTGTGGCACCTTTGGTCTTGCAAGTGTCCATAGGCGATGGTAACCGCTTCCCGTCAGGTGGGCCGTCTGCCTGTCTGTTGAGTTCGTGCAATAAAAAAAACTTAATAAACCTTTTCTTTTTAAAATCGCTTCTAGAACGACAATTTTATGAACACGTAATCTTTTCGTCCCGTTAGCTTCACTCAGAGTGGATAGCGGCGGCAAAAAAGCGTCCCCCTCGATATCCGGAACCGAATCCGGCTCGTATCACTTTGACGACCAAACGATACCCCTGATTAGTGATTAGGGATGGCTCTTTTGAATCACATTTGAATGGTAACATTCGGAATTGGTACTGAGATGACATCGTTTCAAGGAAACAAAATAATTGTTGTGTGGGGAAATGAGACATAACACTCACTTTGATTCATATTGAATCGAAGTGAATTATTCATATTGACAGTTAATTGATTCCCTATCGGTAAGTAAGAATGTCTCTTTTAAATCACATATAACCCACCTAGAGCTTCACAAGCATTGGTTGTTACAGAAAAGTCTTGGAGTAGGGTACATCCACATGCACATATTAGCGGCCCATTCCAGGGTAAAACATTCTTAGTTCTTATAGATATTTATAGCAAATGGTTTGAGGCCGAAATCATCGCCTCAATGTCCAGTGAAGCTACCATAGCTGTACTTTGGAGAATATTTGCATCTCAAGGGTAAAACGATACCAGTCGAATGGGTTTTAAGATTACTTCATTGCGAAAAAAGAAAATAATCCAAGTGATTCATATTGACGGCCTCTGTAGTTGAGCGGGCTAAGCCTTTGCCGGCCTACCTCACTGCAACGCAGAGGCTCCGGGTTCGATTCCTGGTATGGTAAATTTCAGAAACGTATTTTCTCCGTTACTTACTATGGTCTGGGTGTCTGGGATCGGCCCCAGAGTAGTCCATTGTATATTACCCATAACACAAGCGTAACTTGCTTAGCTTGGGGATATACAATGAGTGTGTTTGTCTGCCGATTATTATATTATTCAATAGGGAAACGAGACATAATATTAGCATTGAAACATTTAGATCTATACATTATTTTTTGTTTTGTAAGTAAAGGTATATTTTTTAAATTATATTTAATTGATACGGAAAAATATGATACGATACAAAATTCTAACTCTCCTGTTACATGTACATACTTGTACATGTATAACACGCCTAATTTTATTTTTCTCTCGATTTCACTCCACCATTTTGTAGCTGCGTATATAAATACATCGTTATGCTAGAATGTATCCATATAGATTTACTTTTAGATTCTGAGAAAAAGCGTTTGTGATATATATATATATATATATATATATATATATATATATATATATATATATATACTACAGACATACGGACGGGGATAACGATTTTATAAGTGTTCCTTTTTTTTTCCAAAATAGCTAACTAAACTATATTTCGATAATTAATTAATTATTATTACGTTGTTAAGTTTATAATATAATTAAATTAATTTAGAACAATGTTGAGATATTAATTTTAATTTATAGTAACTTAATATCCTATTATCCTTGCGTTAATGAAATAGCTTTGCATCTGAACTAAATTAAGAAAGTCTAGACATATCTCGGCATCAGCTGACTGCAACTCTAAGGAATGTCGGTCGACTCATTTAAGATTTAGATTTAGTTATTTTGTCACACAGAAGGTGAATATTGATACTTGAGTGAATATATTTACGATCATTTTTTGTTCTGGAGAGACATGTCTATTATTGGACCGTTATGCTGATATTACCAAATTGAACCAACTTGGTTGAAAGACGCAGAACTGAAACGTACTCAATGTCATTGATTGATTAAAATTTATGTATATATGAATCACTTTGGTTGATTCATCCAAATTGAAAAGCAAAAATGAATCGTCTAACCGGCTTTAGACCTTGTGTGTAACAGTGAATCGTGGCTAGTATTTGAGCGACACATACATGAGCTGTATGTTACAGAGATGAATATGCTGCAATGGCTGTGTGGAGGTGGTGGAGTAACACAGAAGGCCTGTATTAGGAACTTCCCTATCTGTAGCAGACATAAAAAATCTAATTTAATTAATATAATAAGGTTGGGGAAAAAATTTCTTCCCATTTGATATAAAAATTCAAAAGGTTTTTTTATCAAGTATATGTACATTTGACTAAAGTATGTAGGTGCCATTTTGTTGGATAACTTTTTGCCATCTTGTAGGTAGGGACGTGATCTCATTGCTATAAAAATTTTGGGGCTTCTGATCAAAAAAGTAGTTTTGGCAGTCCTCTCGTGATGTTAACCTGACACTGCCTAAGGAATTCTGCAGAGACCGAAACAGGTGAAAATCTGAAGGTGCAAGGTCGGGACTATACGGCGGATGCATTAACACCTCCCAACCAAACTCTCGTAATTTTTTCTGAGTGGCTAAAGATGTGTGAGGTCTAGCGTTATCATGGTGAAAAACCACACCCCTTCTATTGATTAATTCCGGCCGCTTTCTCTCAACTTTTTGCTTTAATCTCATCAGTTGTTCGCAGTACAGTTCAGAATCGATGGTCCTGCCTGACGGTAACAGCTCATAATGAATAATGCCTTTCCAATCCCACCATACACATAGTATCACCTTGTTGCGAGTTAACCCGGGTTTCGCCACAATCTGTGAAGCCTGACCGGCCTTTGACCACGATCTTGTCGTACGTGATCCACTTTTCATCACCAGTTATCAGCTTCTTCAAAGATGGTGAAACCGAACCATCTTTGAAGAAGCTGAATTAGATCGTAATAAAGAATTACAAATGAGTACACGGTTCATTAGGTTTTTTTCAGTAAGCTCATGAGGCACCCAAATATCGAGCTGTTTTGTGTACCCAGCCTTTTTTCAAATGCGCTAAAACCATTTTGTGGTGAATTCCTAGTTCTCCAGCTACATTGTAACTACTAATATGCCGATCTTGCTCCACTTTTTCAAAAATGGCATCAATTTTGTCCGTATCAGGGCGACCAGAGCGACGTGCATCTTTGATATCAAAATTTCCGGATTGAAAACGATTAAACCAAATTTGCGCTACTCTCACAGATACTGCATTATGTCCATAAACATCACAAATTTTTTTCGTGGCTTGTGTTGCATTTTTACATTTTTTGTAGTAAAATTTTAAAATGTATCGAATTTCTTAGATTCACTCATTTTAACAATAAGAAAAATAAATGAAAATCACTCATTTTCCTAATTTGAAATTATCTTCTTTAAAATTAAAACTTCTTAATGATACCAAAACCAACCAGATACAAATGGTATAGCCAAAGAGATCTTATTACAAGTTCATACATACTATATACGAAAAGACTTTTTCCCAACCTATTATAAAAAACTGTAATCTACATGAAATTAATTTGTTCATTAGTTGCAATCTAATGACATTAACATCTCATATAAGTAATTACCTGCAACTGTTAAATGGAGCCATAATATTTTTTTAAAACCACGTTATCTCATTTTTTATTTTAATTCGAATTTGTACGCCTAATAGGAAAATATTAAGGCATAATAAATATAGTAACAAAAAAAAGTTTATTCTATTGCATATAACATTTATAAGTTTTCAGTGTGTTAGTTTAATACATAAATATAAAATAATTTAAAATATAAAAAGCTTATTCGAAGTGGTCTCCATTGGCTGCAATACAGTCCTTTAAACGTTGAGGCCAGTTATCAATCAATAGAAGTACGCACTCTTTCCATGGGAAAATTCTTCACTGTCAATCGTATGGATTGTTTTAGGGACTCCAAATTATCATAGCGTTTAGAGCAAGCCGTACTCTCTAAAACTGACCATAAATTATAAACCAGCGGATTAAGATCGGGACTAGACGACGTCTTCAGCTCTGATGAAGTCTGAAACGTTCGTTTGACTAATAATATAATAATAAGCGTATGGAGAGTTTTAAAAATTGCATTTGGCTCCATACCTACTTTGTGTAATGCAATCACAGCGATTCGGTTCTCTTTAGCGCCCCACTCCATTTTGATATAGCAAAATGTTGTACAATGTATTGGTGCTAAAATGAGAAAACACAATGAAATAACGAATATAAAAATGACAGATTCCAAATTTAAATGTAATATTTTGTTTTTTTTTTAACAGTATTTATGGCCAGACTAAGTATATATACATGCTCATGAGCAAAAAGCTAAGGGAAGATTTTGTCAGATATACGGTAAAAATTGTCACAAAGATTATTAATAGGTACCGGGTTTTAAATAACGATGCAGCCGTATAATTAGTACACGTAGCTGTTAGTGTTAGATCATAATAAATTATAATTAGACTAAGCCCTAGTATAGCAGTATATAGTTACGTGTATTCAGGGAAATTAGATATGACATAGTATTTAAGCTTTTGTAATAAATAAGATAATGGACACATACATAGAAATATAAATGATAAATATAAGAACTGTAACAAGAAAACAATAGATACGAGTATATAAGTTTACTAGAATATGCCTGCGACTTCGTCACACACTTTATTTGAAATTCCCGGAAGATTCCCGGGACATCGCAGAATTTAAAAAATAATGTAAGTTATCATTTTAGTGAAAACTGTGTGGAAATTAGTTAATTTTTAAGCACTCGAACAACTACAAACCGCTCTCGGGAAAATTCCCGTGGGATTTCTGGGACAAACAGTAGCACACATTTTATTACATAAAATTTGGTATTGATCAGTGAAAAAATCGCATGGCATTCGATTTTTTTCAATCTGGCCATTTTAAATCATTCTCAGAAAAAATCCCGAGGGAATTCGGGGATAAAGAGTTTTTAAGTCTAAGTATTTTCTGTCGATCAGCGAAAACCGCATCGAAGTCGGCACAGTAGTTTTTACGTGAATCCCGAAAAACAGACAAGAAATCTAAAAAATGCATCATGTTCTTCATTGTTTATATAGTTTATTTCAGTTGTTTTTTTAATAGCTACAATGTAGAGACACGGCATGTTTAGAATTTTATAATATTATATTTATATTACCAGAAATAAGAAAATTGTAACTAGAAATAAGACTTTTTAAACAAAAAGACAATAAAGAAGATAAGACCCTCTTTCCTAAACCAGGAAAGAGAAAAAAATAGACAAACAGCATGTGAAGCTTTGTATTAGTACTATAACGTCTGTAATGCGCACTACCATATTTTTGAGCAAATAAATAAATATAAAGAAAGAAAAAGGCTTTAAAGAAATAGTGACGCACTTACATTGCTTGCATATTTTATGATGTAGAGAGTATAAAAAATATCAAGTTTTGTAATTTGTACGCCGCATTTTTAACAAATAAGGTTTGTACTCAACTTGTTGTTATGTCAAACTTATATCCGACACAACGCTGTTTTCAGTGCAAAACTTTCTTGTGATACCAAAAATGACCCCAATATATTTATTAATCTAAATTTATAACTATATATTAATATTTGTTGTTGAATTGTATCATAGTCATGTTAACGTCCTCATTCTCTGTATCAACGTTGGTTCCCGTCTTTTACCAGAAATGTTAATATGTTACTTCTGAGCTACTTCATACAGTTATTTCAACAAGCAAATCAAGTTTGAGTCAGTCGCGCTTTTTGTACGTCAGAAACATATCAAAGTCATTAAATTATCCCCCAGAAAAGTCTATTAAACGACCATAGGAAAGCTGACTTAGTGGAACCGTAGTTCATTCAAACATAAAACTATAAAAATAGACATCCGTCCCCCGTTACACTGATTTCTTCGATCCGCTGACTGATAGTTCCCGCTCTCATTAAGAGGCTTTATAAGCGTCATACAATTGTAACATATTAAATTAAAACATTATTTTTTTATTGCCTGAAGTAGGCAAACAGGCAGACGGCCCACCTGATGGAAAGAGGTTACCGTCGCCTATAGACGTTTACAACACCACTGGTGTCGCCAACGCAATACCGACCTCTAAGAAATTTTATAATGCCCTTCTTAAAAAACCCCACATCATAACGCAAGGGGAAAACCGTGGCGAGAAGTTTCCTCCAGATTATCGTTGTACGCGGGATAAACGTTCTAGAGAACCGTTGCGTAGTTGAGCGTGGGAGCTCTAAAAAATGGGGGTGAACATCCCGTCGTTGGCGAGCTAAATTACTATTAATAAAGCTAATTCAGTTCAATACTGTTTTTTTATTATTTAAATTGCTTACAGCTTTAGCTAGTTACCTCCTAATATTGTCGTCAAAACGATTTTAAAACTACTTACTGTACGTGTATTTTACTGGCAGTATAGTACAGACATATATTGCCTCAGATCGTTTAAACGGTTTGAAAATCGTCCCAAACTTAGTTCGAGGTATGTTAGAACGTCCAATTGGTAGTCTTGGAGGTATGAAATTGCATTTTTGGATGCTAAAACTGTATTGCTTATGCATCAGATAGTTGGTTGAAGGTTTTGAAATATTTTGGAATGAACCTGATTTTGTCAAATTTGATCTTTGGCATTATAAAATTATTAACTATATAAATTACTTTTTTTCCGTACTGCTTCTTAATCTTTACCGAAATCATAAGTAATCGAGTAGTTAATGCGACTAAAAAGATAAAAATACTACTCATTATATTATTATGATGTGTTAAATTGTTCTTTATGTAGTAGTCTTTCATTCGTTTGTTCAAAACTGCATTTTTTTCATTCATTAGTACACACAACAAATTACAATCTTGACAATACAGAACTTTAAATTAAAATGGTGTAAAACTAGATTATAACTTAAAACAACGTATACAAAACCAAAATTAACATTAAAGATATTAGGGACATACAATTATAGCATTAAAAGTATTTAGAGAATGGTATGAGAACATAAATGAATTGGAATGTAAAAAACTAAGAAAACAATTTCTACTATTTACTATTATTTATATTATACTTGGATTGGTGGAGGATATCTTTCAAACTCAGGCGGAGTTTTTAGAAGTTTGGCTCAAAAATGTGAAAATTAGGATTTTTTTAACAATTTGTTGTAATATGGAGGCATTCTTACCAAAGGATTGTAAAAGGATACATTGATTTGTGTTAACTTTAGATTTGTGTGTGGTAATTATGACCACAGTACATATACATCATTTTCTTATACCTCTGCTTCTCTATCCCATTTGATTATTCTTCATAGATTTCTTAGTACAGTGTATTTTGTTAGTTGAATTTTCAATTTAACAGCGCAAATTGTGCGCGCATACAATGCCTTGAGATGTCGGCGTCAGATGTGCGCGTGCGACGGGGACGAATGCGTCAAGCCACCTCGTAAACCGATGCGGCCCGTCGTAAACAGAGATTGATTGGGAGAAACGATTAGATACGAACGTGGTTCGATAGTAATTTAGTGGACAAATACTTTGATAGCTTTATTTTTACGAGCTTTCAATCGACTCCCTATCAAAATTTTATTAGCGCAATTTAGGTTTTATTCTGAACTAGCGATTACTCCGTTTGCTCTCTAAATCTTTGTTTCTGTTTCTTAAGAATTCTCAACATTCTCTTGTCTCTCTAAAATACTTACAAATACATTACGAAATTCATAATAATTATATTATTAATACAATTTGTCCATATTGATTTTGGCCTTCCTGTCTCCACGACTTTATTTGCACGTACACATATGAGTATAAAGTAGCGATTTTGATTACATGTTCATATGTTCTGAACCTAGCAAAATATAGAAATGGCATATAGACTGTCTCACGGTTTAAGTCCTGCAGACTAGGCGCTATGGTCGCGCAACGGAATGTTAGAAAGATAAAATAGTTTTTGAAAGATTCCGATTTAATAGCATTACCAAATAGAATAATAATATAATGTAACGTTTATATTAAAACTTCATAAAAATAACGTGGCACATCTGTAACGACTATATAGTTCCATTTTTTGCCGCTCATCTGTGTACTATACGTAGTTCCATTTTTTGATTCCGAAATTTTAACTGGACTTGATAGCCGTTGATAAAAAAATAGAAATAGTCATTTATGATTAAAATTTTAATGTTTTCAAAATTTTGCCTGTTTGATTCCCTGAAATTTTAAATCAACCATGATTTGTGTCTGCTTTACGCTTGTCCTTTTTCTATAGAGATTTACGGCCTCATGGAGTTTTAAGAACACTTTGGCCAGTAGTAAAAACAATAGAGAAAATTCATTCATTTATCATATCAGCGAACGTACAAAATATTATGTTTTTTGTATACTTTCCATTAATTATATAAAAGGGATACATTTCATCACAGATATATTTCAAGAAATGGTTCATATTCACATTTAATTAATTACAATTAGTGTTTAACGAACCGTTTTCCGTCGGGTTGGGTCACAGCTTTTTGCGATGTAAACTGCAGAAAGGGATGTTTGGTTTTTTAAACCGTTCTTTTTTGTTTGTATCTGTTTACATGTCGGTGACGGCTTTTTGCGTTTATGTCAAAGTTAGAGAGTTTGTTTTTTTAAGTTTTAAAATATCAGTCTTTCTAGCAGTTTCCATGGGAAATAAGTTTTTATTTTTAGGTTTATCCATTTTTAGGTTCTTACTACTTTCGATGATGTAAATACTTGTTGAAAATTAATTTATCAAAGGATTTATGTAATACTTATTTCATTGAAATTTGACCTAAATAAGCTTTTTTAAAAAGGTTTTTAAATACAAGCTTTTGAGATCCTGGATATCGTGTAGCAGCAGAGTGCTAGCCACGAAAAGTAAAACGGGCCCAAACACGACGGGTCTATCTTGTTTAGTACAGGAGTTCCTATGGCCACCTTCCGACTCCATCATCAGATCAGCTCCATGGTACCATTTTATTACATTGTCACGCGATAAACATATACGTGCAAAATTTCAGCTCAATCGGAAACCGGAAAGTTTGTCAAATTTAACTTGCAAGATTCCACCCGAACTTACATACATCCATTGCAAGTTAAATAAAAGCTTGTAAAATAAGCAATGCTATATAGTTTTTTGATTATTATAATTTTCCTATTACTTTAGATATTTTCATTTAAATCTTGCATACTATTTATGGAATATTGGGTAAACTTGATCAAGTGTCGCATCGCATGATTTAGTCTGATATTAACTGTTAGGGAAATCAATCCATTGACAAATTGTTGAGTTATCTACATACTCGTAAAAAACCTAGTCCGATTTTATATATTAATTTGCTGGTATGCTGTAATCTAGTTTTATGTATGTTTTAACGAAATGCACCCTCATTTCGTTAAAACATACATAAAACTAGATTACAGCATACCAGCAAATTAATATATAAAATCGGACAGGTGTGTTTGTCTTCGCACTATAAGGTCCCGTAGTATTTACAAATGCCAATTGTTTTTACCGCTAGGTCACGCAAGCCTAAAATAGAATGGAACTGATCATATAGCTCAAAAACTGATCATCATAGTTTATTCCAATTAATTTTCATTGAAAGTGTTAATCAAATTTCGTTTCTTTGAATGTTTTAGCATTTCTATTCTATTTTGAAAGTAGCATGCTTTACGTCTTTCGTTGCGTATATTTTAACACCTATTTAATTACTTAAATATAATATCGTGACGTATATTTTAAGGGTCTGACTATTCAATTTTTAATTAATATCTCAGTTAATTGTATGACGTGCCGTTCCAAGTTTTAGTGTTAACCACTAACGGTTCATATAAGGTGAACTACTATTAACACTTATAAATTTTTGAGTAAAATACATGTAATAAACAGTACATGGATTAAAATGATGAAATCCATATGTTCCTACATGGATTGATTATTGAATTATAATGGTTCTCTTTGTGAAATTTGACTGCGGAACCCAAAAACTCTATAAAACCCGTCACTGGTTGTTGGTCACAGGCTTTTGAAGTTTATTTTTACGGCAGAAATTTTCGTGACGTCATATTTTTCAGGATAGTAACATACTGGATTTTGCACATTTGACGCTGCGTTCTAGCTCTCGGGACGTTGATGGATGACTGGGAAAATGTGCTGTATAAGTTTTAGGGGTATATGTGATGCTCTTATGGCACCTGAATCGACATGATGGATAGGATTTAAAAGCTTTTTAATTTAGGGGATGTCGTGGTGCTCTTTATTTATTTATTTACTAGCTATGTCCGCTATTTATTTATTTTAAATATAAAGTTAACAAAAAAGAATCGGTTGTTTTGTTATCACGGCCTTTTTTTTGTTAGCCCAGGGAGGAGAGAGGTCACCAAGGGTAAGCGGGACTCCCGGCTGCCGGTATTGTTACAGAACTTGCAAGCATCGACCGCCAGACTACCACTAAATCTTCCAGTGTCCCTCCGTATTATAATGAGGTGCCACAGGACTGTAATCATAGGTATGACTGCCGTGACACCTCGTTGCAAACCGACAAGAACATGACCCTGGGACCAGAACAGCCCACGACACTGGGTGTGGCTCCCCGGGAGTGTCTCTCGACTCCCCAGTTCGTCCGACAGTTGGTATCACGACCTAAAGAAGCTTTTGCATTGAAAATCGGCGTCTTGTCGATATAATTCCGGCACAGCAATAAGCTGATTGCAAACCTTGTTTCCTAAAAATGCGGCGAACAAATATTCAAATATGCTATATTTTTAAATCATAATATGTATGTAAATAAAATACGTCGCTATTTTTTTTTTAAATTTAATCTTTACCTTTCTTTCTTTACATTTCACTCGCGCGTGACTTGGGTGTTATATTCTTTATATCTTCTAAACTTTAGAAGATATTGAAATGGAAAATAGAGGAAAAATGAAGATAAAATTCCTATTATAAATTATACATTTTCATAGAATCACTATGGAGTCGTTTTGGATCATATTTGAGGTAAACTTTCAGACAGACTTAAAACATTAGCGAAATAAATAACATGTACTTAGTTTTATGGTATATAAGGAAAAATATCAAAATAAAACTCTATTTAGGTATTAGTTACATTAGGTGTGGGTCCAACAACGGGGTCTAGTAATAGTTAATTCTGATTAGGCCTAAAAAGCTACGGGATCGCAAAACATTTAAAATTTTTGACGTATTTCTGACATCTTTTCCCTTACCACAAGACGGTTCTCGAATTTATTTAACTTTTTCACATAAATAAATAACGGTATATTTATATATTATATTAAGTTACCTTTGCAATGAAATCTCAAAGGAAATTAGCCTAATTAGTAGTACAAGTATCACTTGGGTTGGTAACATCAAAGTCATGTTTGCTAACTCCCTCTGTTACAAGCGCATGTTATAGCTGTTAGTAACTACGTTTTGGCTATGAAATATAGCAATGCTTTGTAGATATAAGCGGATTAAGAAGTCATGTAACGTCTAAACGAAAACTATTTGATCTTGATTTTGGAAATAAAAAATGATAAAACAATTATGTACAAATATAAAATGATAATCAAGATAAAACTGTCCCCTAGTACGGTTAAGATGTCGCTTGTATCGATTATTCTTCATTTTTTTAAAGAAGCTTGTTAAGACATTTAAATTTTGACTGATTTTAGTCCAGACAAGTATGTTTTATATAATAGCATGCTAAAAAGGAACAGAAGATTGAATTTAGGGCAAGTATTGCGAAAAAAAGTGTTTATGTATGAGAGAGTGGACAGTTATAATCTATTTTGAAAATATGATTATTTATAATTAAAAATAGGTATGTTCCAATTTCATAATTTCCCTCCACATTGTTTGCGAGCTAATTTAAATTATCGTGTCTCATTGAAAAATGGATCTGCGTTGGGAACATTTTAGCGCTATGATTTTTACGATTTCAAGTGCGACCATTTCATCGAAATCAGTCCAGCCGTTTAGGAGGAGTTCAGCCACATACACACACACAGAAGAATTTTACATACCATATATAGGTATATATGCATAGTCGTCAGATAATAAGGCAGAAATTAATACAAAAATACTTATAAAAATTATAATACATAATTATATAGGTATGTACACGCAAATACACTTACAAAGTAGAGCTTCATATAATTACTAGGATTTGGTCGTAACTTCATCCACGTTTCTCGCAGGATTCCCGGGATAAAAAATAACACACCTTTAATTACACGAAATTTGCTCTCGATCAGTGAAAAGATCACATTGAAATTCGATTTTATTCAATCTGGCCATTTTAAATAATTCCCAGAAAAAATTCCACGGAATTCCCAGAATAAAAAGTAGCGCTTGATTTTAAGTCTAAGAATTTTCTGTACATCAGCGAAACCCGTATCGAAATCGGCCCAGTAGTTTTTACGTGAATCCCGAACAAACAGACTAGAAATTAAAGAAATTGCATCGTATTCTCCATCGTTTATATAGTCTTTTCCAGTTGTTCTTTTAAAGTAGCTTTAATGTACACGATGACACGGCATGTTAAAATTTGATAATATTTTAGATAGATGTTATGTAGTGTCTTATATTCCCTCCTTTCTCCTGACCTCCAGTATGTGTTAACAAATAATTGTCGCGTGTAATCCTTAGAGTCATATTACATACATATATTACACCCATAAATCTAATTACATTGAAAATTGCTCCCATGGGAGTTAATCCACGGACAACAATATAATAATGCGTTTACCGTGAATTATTATAGACTAGCTGTGCCCACCACTTAGTCCAAATCAAAGTCCAAAGTTGGGGCCTTTGACTTTATAATCTATACATAATATTAGGTTGGGGAAAAAGTTTATTCGCATTTTATATTAAAAATCAAAATGTTTTTTATAAAGTTTATTTATATTTGACTAAAGTATGTAGGTGCCATTTTGTTGGATAACTTTTTGCCATCTTGTAGGTAGGGACGTGATCCCATTGCTATAAAAATTTTGGGGCTTCTGATCAAAAAACTGCGACAAGTGGTTTTGGCAGTCCTCTCGTGATGTTAACCTGACACTGCTTAAGGAATTCTGCAGAGACCGAAACAGGTGAAAATCAGAAGGTACAAGGTCGGTACTATACGGCGGATGCAATTAACACCTCCCAGCCAAACTCCCGTAATTTTTGCTGAGTGGCTAAAGATGTGTGAGGTCTTGCGTTATCATGGTGAAAAACCACACCCCTTCTGTTGATTAATTGCGGCTGCTTTCTCTCAACTTTTTACTTTAATCTCATCAGTTGTTCGCAGTACAGTTCAGAATCGATGGTCCTGCCTGGCGGTAACAGCTCATAATGAATAATGCCCTTCCAATCCCACAATACACACAGCATCATTTTGTTGCGAGTTAACCCGGGATTTGCCACGGTTTGTGAAGTTTGACCGTCCTTTGACCACGATCTTTTTCGCACGTTCTTGTCGTTCGTGATCCACTTTTCATCACCAGTTATCAGCTTCTTCAAAAATGGTTCGGTTTCATTACGTCGTAATAAAGAATCACAAATGAGTACACGGTTCATTAGGTTTCTTTCAGTGAGCTCATGAGGCACCCAAATATCGAGCTTTATTGTGTACCCAGCTTTTTGCAAATGCGCCAAAACCGTTTTGTGGTGAATTCCCAGTTCTCCAGCTACATCGTAAGTACCAATATGCATCTTGGTACACTTTTTCAAAAATGGCATCAATTTTGTCCGTAACAGGGCGACCAGAGCGACGTGCATCTTTGATATCAAAATTTCCGGATTAAAAACGCTTAAACTAAATTTGCGCTACTCTCATAGATACTGCAATAGGTCCATAAACATTACAATTTTTTTCGCGGCTTGTGTTGCATTTTTACCTTTTTTGTAGTAAAATTTTAAAATGTATCGAATTTCTTCATTAGATTCACTCATTTTAACAATAAGAAAAACAAATGAAAATCACACATTTTCCTAATTTGAATTTAGAATTGTCTTCTTTAAAATTAAAACTTTTAATGATATCAAAATCAACCAAATACAAATGGTATATAGCCAAAGAGATCTTATTACAAGTTCATACATACTATATGCGAAAAGACTTTTTCCCCAACCTATTATGACCTCGCTTACTGACTGACTGACATATCAACGCACAGTCCAAACTACTGGGCCTAGGACCGCCAACATTTGTAAGGGCTTTCAAATTCAAATTCAAATTGAATTTGAATTATGTACTTGCGTCTGGTTATAAATAAATGCACATGTATATCGGCCTTTTTTGGGAATTCACCCCAAGTTGGTGAAAAAGGGGCTACCTTTTAACATGCTTTAGCTACTTAATTGAAATCTATTAAGCTGTTTTGAAAGCTATTCGGGGTTAACTTTCAGGTACATCTAAACTCGGTAATTTATGAGCTTACATCGTATAAACAGTTGTTTTAACTTAATTCTATAGGCTGGCTACGCGTTGGCTTTTCGCCCTTGGTGTTGTAAACGCCTGTAGACAACGGCAACCATTTTCCATGCGCTGAGCCGTCTTCCTGTTTGCCAGCTTCGCAATAAAAAACAGTTGTTAAATTTTATAGATATTGTAAACCTTTAGGTATTTGCAATAGCGGTTATATATGATTTTGTTTTTTGAAGTGAAACTTCTTTGGAATCGTGATTTGAAACTCGATGAAAAGAAAAAGCGACACTTAAAAGAGATAAACAAACAAATCAATAGGACTAAGCCTGTGAGAGAATGAGATAGAATACATTATATTTAATCATTTAAACACTATGCTTATACAGATATCCGTGATCCGTTATCCGTGCAGGAACGGAGAAAGAATACAATTTCCTGCGGCCAGGCGGCCTGTCGTAAGAGGCGACTAAACAACCCACAGCCAGGTGATAGGGTATTTGCTCGACTGGATGGCGACCACCCCTGGTCTAGAGTATGCCGCCATAACAACCTTGTGTTGTGTTCCGGCATCAGTGGCCAGGTTCCAGTCTCCTTTAAGAGAGCAGCAGCGCATTTGTAGCAGTTTTGGTGTTGCAAATGTCCATAGGCGACGGCAACCACTTTCCATCAAGTGGGCCGTCTGCCTGTCTGCTGAACTCCTGCAATAAAAAAAAAAAAAAGATAGACTTGGGAATGTTTTGAAGTTTTACGTTAATACTTCAAATGTCGTGTTTTAAAGCTAAAATATATTATAACGATATAATATAAAATATGAAATGTGACGTCACAATATTTAGAAGCCCTCCAACCCCTTATCACACTTTGTTTCACTTCTACTGCGTGTGAACTGGGCACACACACACACACATAATTTTTTTTTATTACTTGAGTTCAGCAGATGGTAGACAGCCCATCCGATGGAGAGCGGTTACCATCGTCTATGGACATTTGTAACAATGTGCTGCCGCTCTCTAAAGGGAGACTGGTACTTGGCCACTAATGCCGGAACACAATTCAAAGTTGTTATGGCGGCATACTTTAGACCAGGGATGGTAGCCATCCAGACGGGCACATACCCTACCACCGGGCTATGGATTGTTTTGTCGCCTCTTACGACAGGCCGCCCGACCGCAGGAAATTGTATTTTTTCTCCGTTCCTGCACGGATAAGGTGTGCTATACGTAAGACTTAAATTGAAAGTATATTTGATTACATATTTATTCATAGCTTTTTTTATTAATAGATGCTTACGATTATTGATTATGATTATATTGGTTTTTAGTTTAGTTAACCACCAAATATTGTTTACATTTTCTTTGTCTTCTTGGACACCTAATTGCCTGGAAAAGATCACTATAAACAATAAGGCTGCCCATTGTTCTAATGCAAATGCATCCATATTAATGGTCTACGTATAAGTTTAAGGTAAACGATACAGACTTTTCATTCATTTATAACTTCGATTATTTTAAACAAATTAATATGAAAAACAAGAACAGTAGTTTACTGAAATTCATTAAAACAAAAACTCTGTGGCAACAGGTGACAGTGCTTGGCCCGATTAGAAAGAAAATTAGCTTTTGAATGCCTGTAACAAGTTACATATTAGTACAGCCTTACATAGGTTGCAAAACCAACCATTACTTGCTAATTGGGAACACATCCAGTTCAACTTTTCATTCGAAATAAAAAAAGATACAGAAAAAACAGAGTCAAAACCTCACACAGAAGGTTTTCCTGAATTACGTATTCACAGCGTAAAACTCACTTCGCAAAATAACGGGTAGTATTATATTTGGTACAAGTTAACAGCGAAAAGAATTTAATAATTATATGTTCAAATTAAGATATGCCCGCGACTTGGTCCATGCTTGACTTAAAATTCCCGCGAGGTTCCCGGGTTACAAAGTTAGTTTTAGTGAAAACTGTGTCGGAATAAGCTCATTTTTATGCCCCTAAACAATTACAAACCGCTCCCGGGAAAATTTCCACGGGATTTCCGGAATAAAAAATATCACACATTTTATCAAATAAAATTTGCTATCGATCAGTGAGAAAACCGCATTGGAATTCAATTTTTTTTTCAAGTTTATTTTTTAAATGGACCTTCTTTAGAATCGTTGTGATTTCAAACTCGATGAATCGAAAAAGCGACACTAAAAAGAGATAAACACACAAATTTATAGGACTAAGCCTACGGGAGAATGAGATAGAATACATTTATTATACATGTATTTAATTATTTCAGCACTATGCTCATACAGGTAGAGTTGAAAATATTATGAAGTTATTAGTTAATACTTCAAATTTCGTGTTTTAAAGCTTAAATATATTATAACGATGTAATACATGAAATGTGACATCACGAAATTTAGAATCCTTCCCACCCCTTGTCACAACAAGTTTGTTTGTTTCACTTCTACTGCGTGTGAACTGCACATACGCACATTTTTATGTTTTTTAATCTGGCCATTTTAAATCATTCCCAGAAAAAAATTCCCGCGAGCTTCTCGGGATAAAAGTAACGTAGATTTTAAGTCAAAGAATTTACTGCCGATCAGCGAAAACCGCATCGAAATTGGCCTAGTAGTTTTTACGTGAATCCCGAACAAACAGACAAACCAACAACACCGACAAGAAATCTAAAAAATGCACCGTGTTCTCCATCGTTTATATAGTTTATTCCAGTTGTTTTTTTTAATAGCTTCAATGTACGGACACAGAATGTTTAGAATTTTATAATATTATAGATAACGCTCTTACCTTAACTAGAGATCGAGAAAACGTTTTGTTAAATTAACACCCAGTTTTAACGGTTTACAAACGCGACGTTTATGTTACGACATGTCCATAGTTTGTAGTTACCATAACGATCAGCCCCTGTTTAATATTCTTTAATTGCGGATAAAGAATAGTGATCGGTAAGTCAGGTGAAATTGAAAATAAAAATCATGCGTATTTATTTTTAATTCTGTCTTATAATTGCAAAAACCTTAGATTATACTAAAAACAAGAAATTTATTTAAATGACTAGAAAAGAACATAACAATTTAATCAGTTATACATTAAGGGACTTGATCAACATTTGCTGTATTTTAGTGTTTTGATTAGTACACTTATATTTAATTTTATTTATAGAGTTTGCAATAATATTAAAGTACCTATATAAATGTGCACGTATTGAAATCCATTAAAGGTTCTAGCAAAAACAATATAAGGCTTCGATTAGATAATAACAGTTTGTATAGTATTTCCACCTTCATACTCTCCAGTAGTTTGATGTATATTCCATATAAATATTTCTTTTAACTGTATTAGTTAAAAGAAAATGCTAGGAAACGATAGGGACTTTTATTCATGATATGCTGGGGCTTCATCTGCGTTAGTTTTAAAGATTTAGGCTATGGCCAAATGCGTCTTATTTAACATACTTATATTTAACATCAGTAACAGTGTCGCATATCAAATAACGCAAACCCATCGCCATATCTGCGGGAAACGGCCTATATATGTAATATTATTCCAAATAAAGCCCCACTTTTAAAAGTACAAATTAATGCCATTAAAATGAACTATAATATGAAGGAGGTCGTAATCGGCAATATTTTTTCCACGATCTAAATTTATTAATGACCGCAATACACTTATGCCTTGCACCCAAGCCACGGTATCTCAAAACCCGAGACAGATTTCAATTTAGAATCTACATGTTTCTTACTCGGCCCTAATTTTTCACTCGATTGCACGCACAAGCCGATGTAACTTGTACGCCTATTTGAATATGTACAATTGAATGTCTCGAGGGAATAAATCTACGGTGAGTTTCTTGTTACCACGCTTGCCTTGCCTTTTCTCGTATCAGGAAACTGCTTGATTGGAAACCTATCGATTTTTCTCTAACATTGTTTGCGGTGGAAGCATGAGAAGTTGTATTCCGTTTGGTAATGGAAATTATTTTGAATGGCACAAAAAATATCGTATTTTTTCGGTAGAAGGGTAGGCACGTATTGTTAAAATTAAATATTCTTATTTTCTGTATTTTTACAAACCGTTGGTGGAACCTGAAAATGCTTTTTAACTTGGCATTTTTCAGTGTAATATAAATAAAGGAAATGTGAAAATGTTTTTTATAGTAATTTCTAATATTATTTACTTGTGGTAGAACAATGTTTTAAAATAACATGGTATCATTTTACTTTTGAAAAGTGTCACCATAGAAATTATTTTAATTACTGTTTCAATAACAATTACTTGTGGCGCTTATACAAGATCTATGATGCTGTGACATTTTGTAAGGTTATAAGATGTATAAAGTATCTCAGTTGATTTAACCAACCGCAGACTTATTGAAAAATAACATTGAACCCCGTAGTTCCCTTGAATACAGAGATTCAGGGTTCGGTTCCTGGCAGAGTAAATTTAGTAAATGAAATTTGCGTTATTTGCTCGATTCTGGGATCAGTTCCGGAGCTGTCGCTAGATGTTAGAAATAATACAAGCGTAACTTACCTAACTGGGTTTGCGTTTATCGTTTTGTATGTTGTTGGCACCTCTGCCTTTTATTTCTGCCTTATCGCCCTAGGTTATACAGGTTTGCTAAAACAAAACCCTTTTAAAGTTCTACTCGCCTTTGTACATCACCATTATTTTACACTATTTATGTTAGTTTTGCACGTACGTAGTTGCTCATTTGCATGGATATAAATTGATAAAATTAGCTTCGACAAGTCTGTATTCTACGAATCTTACCAGTAATAATGCGAGTGTTACACGGTATATTTTGTTTTGAATTCATATAGAATTCTGTATTATGTATGTAACCGTGTCTAAACCATAATGTTTTGTTTGTAACTATGGATGTTTTCTTCTATGTACTTAAGGAGCTACCTTAACAAAGATTTTTATACCAAAAATCCAATAGCCCCTGTGTTATATGAAAATGTATGTGAGGAAAGCCGCGAGGGTAATCTTAATTTAGTATTCTGAACTTTTTTACAAACCTTTTATTTAACTTGTTAGTTTAGAAGAGGTTCCTGAACTTATTTTGGCCATCGTTGGTTCAAAGTATCCTAAACTATATGAAATAGCCAGGAACATTCAAAGGTGTCTTGAGGCCGATTTCGATGAAAAATAAAGCGGTAACATTCGATTTTTGAAAAATCAATTAGGCTTATCATAAATCGAATCGGCTGACTTTGAAAGAACAAATGCATCCTGAATTATTATACCAAATTCGTCTTCGACCGTCGGTTGTGAGTGTTTGTGTCACAAGCTCGCGTTTCAATAGTGTCCAAATTGTCATTTTTAATTCTAATTTCCTATAATTGGATTTATCGGTGCCTCTCTTACTATCTTAAGGTGTTGCCCATAAATTGTCGCGGCCATCTTGGAAAGTGTCGGACCTCCTGCTCAAACTAATAGTAAATGGTCAGTACCTGCGACCGACCGAGAAAGGTTACACGAACAAATTGTGTGAGTTGCAAACCATATTTCACCACTTAAATAGATATCGAAAAACAACATTAGTGGATTTGGGTGTAACTCGAACCCGCGCCGTTTGGATGCGCGTGCGTCGTGGTGGGCAGACTTGCCAGCACAGCTAACCGAACAATGGGCTCACGCTTCTAAACTAGTAAACATATTTATTTAGGATTTGAAGCAGTTTTAAGCTAGAAAGATTAATTAATTTGTTTAACATTTTAGCATATACTAAACATCTAAAGTTTATATATTTTGTTTACTACAATATGAAGTGTTTAGCTTGTAATGGATTAATTGACCCCGGAGATGCTCTTAATTGTAAAAATTGTAAAGGAAATTATCATTACAAGTGCTTAAATATAACTACACTGGCATTTCGAGAAGCCTCTGAAAATCCGAAAAATACGTATCAATGCCCTTCATGTGCTAATATCAACCAACGTCGCGGAGTGCGAAAGGAAGATACGCCTGTAAGGAAATCTCAGGAATACATCTTAAGCGAATCCATGGAGACAGGGGATACATTTAACACAACTACTAACTTGTCTTACATTGAAAAGAGTTCGTCATCTCCAACATCTTTATCTGTGACACTTGAAGATATTAGCTCTTTATTTGACAAGAAATTTTCTGTAATGTCTACTCAGCTTCTAACTAACATTAAATCTACCATCGCAAGTGAAGTGAAGGAGATGATTTCCACCGAAATAAATACGGCTATTGGTCAACTGAAGAACGAATTTACTTGCACAACCGATTACTTAATGGAAGAAATACGAAAAAATAAAACTAAAATCAAGGAACGAGACGAAATAATTAAACAATTAGAAGAAAAAGATTTGTTATTACAAAAGAAATTAATGAAATGAAGTACCGTCTGGAAGCCGTGGATAAATTGTCTCGAGACAGAAACATAGAAATTCACTGCATGCCTGAAAATCGAAACGAAAACGTTCTCGACATATTTAATAAGATTTGCGAGACCCTTAAAACGTCTATATCTAATTCTGAGATTCTATGTTGTAGGCGAATCTCGAAGGTTAATCAAAATTCAAAGCGCCCCGAAATATTCTCGTAACACTAGCCTCTCCCTCCCCGCCTCAGAGATAGCTTGTTGTCAGCAGCTCATCGATTTAACAAAGATCACCCTAAAGATCACCTAAGCACTAAACATCTAGGATATCAAGAGAAGTGTCATCTAGTTTATCTGTCGGAACATTTATCACCAGAAACTAAAAGAATACATGCGGCAACAAGACATTTCGCCAAAGATAAAAATATGAATTTGTGTGGGTTAAATTTGGCCAGGTATACTTACGTAGAAATACAACGTCAGAAGCTATACGTATAAAAGTATAGAATTCTTAAACACCGTAAATAAGTAATTTTTTTAATTTTTAATTTTTTTTTCCTATACAAATCGACACGGCTTATCGACACTTAATCTTTAGTCATGGCTTATATAACTATTAATAATAATAATATAACTGTTAATTGTTTAAAATTTTCTTTCAGATTGAAGTTGATTTGTAATAAATTACACGCAAATATTTTTAATTACGCTAATAACTTATTTGTGTTATTAAACCATTTTCTTAGTGTTAAGTGTTCTATTCAACTTCTTATTGTTAAAACGTTGAGTTACAAGTATTTTGTAAAACCTGCTGTAGTCGTCATATATATATATACAAAAATTACCATATATCGATATTATGTATAAGGCCAGTTCCTTTATATACGATCATTGTCACTAGTATTTTATATATTTATATATTATATTTCATATATTATATACTACATTTTATATATTATATATTAAACCTTATAAATTATATATTAGATATTACGTTACACATTGTTCAGATTATATATTAAAACAACATGATTATTGACATTTGAACATACGTAACTATTTAAAATAATGATTCTAAATAATCTTACATTTTATTATCAGAACTGTCGTGGTTTAAGAACGAAAACAATTGAGTTTTATCGTAATATTAGCGTGACAAACAAAGATATCTATCTTATAACTGAGACATGGCTTCACGAGCACATTAATGATTCAGAACTATGTGACACTAATAATTTTGAAGTCTTTCGATATGATAGGCAGGACAAATCAAAAGGCGGGGGAGTAATAATTTGCAGCAAGCGCTCTTTAAATGCAATAACGAGGCCCGAGTGGTCTTGCGCTCCTTCAGAATCGGTATGGATCACTATCCCTAAAGCATCTCTCAATTTACAATTTGATTTAAATATATGTGTGACCTATATTGTGGGAGGAAAACCGGATCAGGATTCTTTTTTAAAAATAATTCTTGATTCTGTTAAAAACGTTGTCAATAGCAAGCCTAATGATCACTATTTAATTATTGGAGATTTCAACTTACCAATTATCGATTGGTTTCAACCATCTCCTATCATTCATCGCAAAGGAAAGTACTCAAGTAGCTGCTGCTCAATTATTAGATGAGTTTAAAATTTAGGGACTCGATCAATATAACAAATTTAATAATCCGAGTGGTAACATTTTGGACTTAGTATTTTCAAATTTCTATCTTGATGTTAGTTTATCAAATAATCCCATTTTAAAAGAGGACGTTTTTCACCCATCCTTAGAATTAGAAACTCGGGACATATTTGTTGCACCACTTGAAAATTGCGCAAAGATAACTTATCAATTTCATAAAGCCAATTATACACTAATAAATGAGAGATTGTCTAAAGTTGAATGGGAACGTATATTAAACGACCTACCTTTAGAAGACGCTGTTTCTGAATTTTATGGTATAGTAAATGAATGCGTACATTTGCATGTTCCTATTAAAAAGAATAACCATCAGACCTATCCGGTTTGGTACAAAGCTCCACTCTTAAAAATCATATCTGAAAAGCGCAAAGTACATAAACGGTGGAAGAAATTTGGTAATCCCAGGATTATGACGAGTTCTGTTTGCTAAGATCTAGGCAAAAAGGTGGAAGACATATACTTTAAAGAGCACATAGAATTAAGTCAAAAGTGGATTAGGAAAGACCCAAAAGCTTTGGGGCTTTGTCAAAAATGAAAGGTAGTAACAATAGCGGATATCCTAAAACTCTATGTAATGGTGATACAAAATACGATACATGTTTTGATATATGTAAAGGTTTCAACAATTTTTTCAATAGTGTATTTATTCGGCCACTTGATAAATATCCAAATTTAACGTTTAGTGCTCTTCCCAGTACGAATCAAGATTGTGTACACACAATTAGTTTTGGTATTGAAATTATACTAAAATCAATACGAAAGCTAAATGTGACTAAAGGACCTGGAAGTGACAAAATACCTCCTATATTTTTAGTGAATTGCGCTAAAACATTATCCAATCCACTTAAAATTTTGTTTAATAGATCAGTAAAAGAAGGGATATTTCCTGGTATATGGAAAGAAGCACATATAGTTCCGATACATAAGAAAGGATCCAAATTAAACATTCAAAATTATCGCCCTATTTCAATCTTAAATACTATCTCAAAATTGTTCGAAAGACTTATTTATGATGTACTATACTCTACAATTGCTAATAATGTCTCGATTAATCAACATGGTTTTCTTAAAAACCGATCTGTAAATACTAATTTGGGAGAGTTTACTAATTATGTACTACGGAATATGGACAATAAATCACAAGTTGACGTGATCTACACCGATTTTGAAAAAGCATTCGATCGTGTAGACCACGTCATACTGTTAAACAAGTTATATACGTTAGGTATTCAAGGAGATTTATTCCGTTGGATAAAATCTTATATAACAAATAGGCGCCAAGCAGTCGTAATTGGTGGGAGTAGATCTGAATTTACACCGATTCCTTCTGGTGTACCTCAAGGATCGCATTTAGGACCACTTTTTTATAATGCTTACTTATATATGACATACATAGCTGTTTCCAATATGCCAAACATCTTCTTTACGCAGACGATAAAAAGTATTTTTATCCGTTAACTCTGTCAATGACTGTCTCAACTTACAAAGGATATGCATCGATTAACACAATATTATGAGCTAAACAGAATAAGCGTAAACATTGATAAATGTTCACAAATAACTTTTACCCGTAAAACTAAACCCATATTATTTAACTACACCATCAACAACCAACCTCTTAAGCGTGTTAATGAAGTCCGAGACCTTGGCATCGTTTTGACAGCAAAATGATTTTTGAAAAACACATAAACTTATTAGTGGACAAAGGCTATCGAAATCTCGGATTTATAAAACGAACGTGCTCTTTGTTTTACAATGTCACATGCTTAAAATCAGTGTTTTTGCATATATCCGCAGTTTGCTTGAGTTCAGTTGTAGCATCTGGTCACCACAGTACGCTATATATATAAATCAGATCGAAAGAATCCAGCAACTGTTTATTTTTGCTACGTATGAAGAAGCCTGCCAATTTTATAACATCACAAGCCTTACAAACAGAAGACAGCTCCTTGACATGTCTTTACTTTACGATATCGTAAATTCTCGCTTAGACTGTCACTCTAACCTCGTCTGTATCCCTGGCAGTAAACCTCAAAACACGCCCTAGCCATAACAAATTATTTCACGTGCCCTGTAGCAGAACTAATTATGGCTTAAATGAAGTGCTTGCTCGTCTTACTGCCACTATAACAACAAATAATGAAGTAGATATTTTCCATCACTCAAAAGTAATTTACAAATCAAAGATATTAGAAAAATTAGATGATATTTTAACATAAGGCACCATAAATATCACGCCTTTGAAACGCCTCTATAGTTCTTTATTAGTTTTAGTTTTATATATATATATATATATATATATATATATATATATATATATATATAATGTATGTATAATATGTATTTGTGCAGAATATTATAAATATATATATTATGAATATCTGTATACTATTTTTTTTTTTTTTAGTTACTTATATATAATATATACTATATAGGGGGACACTTCAGCAGGCATTATTTCATAATTTTATTAAATACATTTACATTTGAGAGCTTGTCATAAACTCTTTATAGCGGTCTTGCTTTTGTACAAAAACATTGTAAAGTGTAAAGTATCCAGTAATTGGCAAAAATCATATTACACAGACTTTATTGTTTAAGTTATAAGCTTTGGGGCTTATTGTAAATTCGATTATTGAATAAATAAATAAATCATAGCATAGCTTGTAAAGATTAATTCTGCTAAGAAATGTTAACCGGAAAACTAAGGGAAAGGCGTGATTTCTTAATAAATAGATCTATATTTTCAAATATTCATAGTTTGGGCCTTAAACATATCATGTTATTCGAAACAACGTTTATATAGCCCAGTCATATTAGGGAAAAAAGGGGTCAACCTCGAAATGAAAGATAATAAGCTGTAAATTGGTAAACACCTTTGTTTTGTTGTTCTGAATGTTGTCTCAAAAGTCACAAGTGGTATCGTGCCTGCGTCTTAAGATACTGAAGGTCAAAGGTCGTAAAAATCAGTTTTTCGTGAATATCTGGCTTCCTATTGCTTAAATGAGATTTGCAACTTTTGTTTGGCCTTTTTTTCATACGATCAACCGTTTTTGCGGTAGACCGCGAAGAGTGCGCCGTGTGCAGTATAATTAATATTGTTAATTTGGTTTTTAAAGCCCATATTTACGAAAAATTTAGAATACGAAACTGAACTAGCGATTTAAATTTTAAAACAATGGATTGAACAATTGATTATTATTTTGTGGTGCTCTGCCTGGGTGCAATATGATTACTAAAGTAGTAGTCTTTGGGATCGAGGAGAGAAAGAGCTTAACGTAACCAAAGTTTACTTTGTTTACCCATTGATGGATTTCATTAATGTGTGTTAGAATTAATCTTAATTTATAGATGCCTGTTAACAATACAGTATTTTTTTTATCATTTCAATACTGGGTAAAATAAGGTGTAGTCAAATGACTGGGGCAATTTTATGTTTAATTAATGTAAGGTAGATAGAACATTTTGTTAAAAATTAACCCCTTCCCTTATTTTGCCGTTTGATATTCACAGAAATTGATCTCTATAAGCTATAGTACGATTTGGTATAATCATACATGCTGTAATAATAAAACTACGTTTTAACGGTTTTAAGCGCGGTAATTAAATATTTCGATGTTTCGGCAACTTACGGCAGTAGCCGTGATCACGGAATACAATTTACCACCGCTTTGCAACATGTTGTGGCTTGAAGAGAAGAAGCGGCGCAAGAAAGTCTTCAGCAAACATGCCTAGCTCTAATAATTTTATATAATACTAAAATGGGTGGGAGATAAAATAAAAAGAAATTATCAATCAAGTTGGTTTGTGTTCCGGTGCACGCAGAAATACAGGGTGTGTTTATTTTTCCGAAATCACCTGATTCGATTCTTTACAAGGTGATTAATTTTTCAAAAATCTAATGGCATTTCAGTTTTCATTAAAATTGTCCTCGAGACTCCATTAAGTATTTTTAGATATATTGTATAGTATAGGATATGGCCCACTTAAATAATTCACACTTATATAATACGAAAGTGAAATTGAGTTTGTCGTTTAAATCATAATCATCAAATACAGTACAGCTGTTTCCCAGAGGTTGGAAATGAAAATAAGGTACTTTTAATCCCGAATTCATATTTTATACTTATCCAATCGAAATAAGGTATAAATTTTAATGCTTAGAGACTAACTTCGGAGCAATGAGGATCAGCCGCGATATTCAGATAATGCCGAATGAATAGATTTAGAATCCTTTCCCATTCCTATTGCCACTTTGCGTTGGTCTTTAAATGTCAAATTGGAGGGTAAGTACCTGTGGGGCACTATAGCCCACGAATAATACTGAGTTGGTTAGTTTCGGTGGACCGTATGGGAGAAACACGATCTAGATCCTTCCACTAGAAAAGCAGACGCTCCACCAACCTTAAAAATAATAATAATAAGGTGACTGGTTTGAGGTGGTCAAGCAATCATGCGAACAGGTGCCAGATATGGAACCTATTACCATTGAATCACTTGATGTCGGTAATGCAATTCGTTCGGCACATAACTGGAAAAGTCCAGGACCGGACGGATTGCATAACTTTTGGATCAAGTGGTTCAAAAGCTCGTATGGTTGTTTGGCTAATCAATTCCAAGAAGCTGTTGATCGTGGTTCGCTTCCAACTTTTATGACGACAGGCGTCACCCATTTACTCTTCAAATCTGGCTGTACCACTGAACCCAAAAATTATAGACCAATCACATGCTTACCCACCATCTACAAGCTCCTTACGTCCATTTTGGGGAAAAAAATATCAAATTATTTTTATAATAATAACATCTTGGCAATCACCCAAAATGGATGTAAGGCTGGGTCACGCGGTACGAAGGAATAGCTTCTCATTGACACAACTGTTAGCCAACAAGCCCGACGGAACAGAAGAATTCTCTCCGTCACCTGGATCGACTACAAAAAGGCGTATGACTCAGTGCCGCATACATAGTTGATAAGAGTCTTAGAGTTGTATAAAGTCGATGCAACTCTAAGAACCTTTCTTCAGGCATGTATGGGGCAATGGGTCACATACCTTAGGCTTCCAGGGGGTGAGAGGTTCCTTTGCCGGAGGACGCGATAAATATAGAGCGTGGAATATTCCAGGGCGACAGCTTGAGTCCCTTGTGGTTTTGTCTAGCATTGAACCCTCTTAGCACTTTGCTAGAGTCTTCAAAGCTAGGCTATCGGTTTCGAAGAGGGGGTGAGATCATGTCACAGTTGTTGTATATGGATGACCTCAAACTTTTCGCATCCAACGAACCAGACTTGATTGAATTACTGAAGACAACAGAACGCTTCAGTAAGTCAATTAATATGGAATTCGGGATAGAAAAGTGAGCGGTCATGCATGTGCGGTGAGGGAAAGTTGTGAATTCATCGAATTTGCAACTTTCAGAGAACATGTCTCTCAAATCCCTCTCCGAGACCGAGACGTACAAGTACCTGGGTATGTCAGAGTCCTTAGGTATAGCTGACGCGGACGTTAAACAGATGGTGAAGGACCGATTCTTTTGCCGCCTGAGGAAGGTTTTAACCAGCCTTCTCTTAGGTGGAAATAAGGTCAGAGCCTTCAACAGCTGGGTTATGCCCGTATTAGCATACTTCTTTGGCATACTTAGGTGGATTCAAATGGAGCTGGACGCCCTAGATCGAAGAGTCCATGGCTACTGACAAAACATCGTATGCATCACCCACGTTCATCAGTAATGAGATTGTACATCTCGCGAAGATGTGAGGGTCGAGGCTTTCTAAATGCCAAGGATCTGCACAATCGTGAGGTGAACAATCTCAGGGCATATTTCCTTAAGATGAACGTGGGCTTGCATAAAGATGTTGTGGCAGTAGACAAAGGTCTTACCACGCTCTCGTTGGCTAAAGAGAATTGGTGCAACCTGGCAGTACTGAGCTCCTCCGACCGCATCAGTATATGGAAGAGCAAGAAGCTGCATGGCAGGTTTTATCGGGCCTTAACAGCTTCCGATATAGACCTGTCAGCGTCGGTAAACTGGCTACGGTTCAGTAACCTCTTTGGAGAAACCGAAGGTTTTGTCTTTGCAATTATGGACGAAGCTATTAAGACGAATAACTACCGGAAATATATCCTGAAGGATGGCACCTTAGACATCTGTCGGGCATGTCATCGCCCAGGTGAATCCCTCAGGCATATTGTTTCCGGCTGTTCACATCTTTCTAACGGCGAGTACTTGCACAGACATAACCTCGTAGCCAGGATTATCCACCAGCAACTTGCTCTTCGATACGATCTTGTGGAAACGGAGGTGCCTTATTACCAGTACTCGCCGGAGCCAGTTCTTGAAAACAGTCGTGCCACGCTCTACTGGGATCGATCAGTTATCACGGACAGGACTATTGTAGCCAATAGGCCTGATATCGTGATAATAGATCGATCTGCACGACGAGCAATACTCGTTGACATCAGTATCCCGCATGACGATAACCTCGTGAAGAAAGAAAAAGAAAAACTAAATAAATACTTAAATCTTGCTCACGAGGTTACCGCTATGTGGCGTCTGGAGTCAACGAGCATTGTGCCGATAGTTGTCACCGTCAATGGTCTTATAGCGAAAAGCCTCGACCATCATCTAGAGAGACTTTCGCTAGGAAGCTGGGTGAAGGGCCAGATACAGAAGGCAGCACTCTTGGACACGGCACGAATTGTGAGGAGGTTCCTGTCTCTGGAGCCCTAACCACCGGTAGTTTGGACCCCAGACCCCGCTGGCGGTGAGCTGCAAGATTTTGTATTTTTTTATTGAAGATGTGTTTATTTTTGATGTATTTTTATAAAAGAATATCTATCTATTTTTTTTATAAAAAATGTCTTTATATATTTTTTTATAAAAAAATGTCTTTATATATTTTTTTTTTAAATGTAAAATTTTTGAGAATAAATGAATACATAAATAATAATAATAAATCGGCAGACAAACACACACACTGTATATCCCCAAATTAAGCAAGTTACGCTTGTGTTATGGGTAATATACAACGGACCATTCTGGGGCCGATCCCAGACACCCAGACCATAGTAAATAACGGAGTAAATACGTTTCCGAAATTTACTATACCAGGAATCAAAGCCGGAGCCTCTGCGTTGCAGTGAGGTAAGCCGGCAAAGGCTTAACCCACTCAACCAAAGAGGCCGTCAAACAAACCTTGAGAGTCGCCATCTTCTGGCTCGGTTCAGGTAACAGGAACAGTGCACGGCACGATGGTTTCGTTTTAGAGCTAACCATTTGTACAAGTTTTAAGTATAATAAAAGTTCTTGGCACGGCGAGTAATGACAATAAATTGATGAATAATTTTTTTGAGCGCACGGCGCGGTGTTTCTCTCGTGAAACGTTGACAGGAAAGGTTATTTAATACGGCTGCCTATACCTTGTTGCGTTATCCGTCACCTCACAGAATGAGGGTAGACAGTAAAATTGACGGAGCGATGTTCTACCTACCTTATACTAGGCAAGAACCGAACAGGCCCAGATATAGTCGCCTTCAGAACTATAGAAATAGTCGGTGAAATAATAATCCACAATAAATCATAGCTTCTCGATATTGTCGAATAACGGAGTCGGGTCTCTGAGCACGTAGCTTCAGGCATCAACCCTCGTTTATGAATAATATAACGCACCATTGGGAAGTTTGTCATGATTTCTTTATCTTTATTACGTACCTTCATTGAAATTGTTATACTTTCACAATTTGTCGTAAGTATCGCTTCTCGTAGGACCTTGCTTTAATAATCTTAAATAAGAGCTCCTATTTTATATTGTATTGAGGTAATAATAATAATCGGCAGACAAACACCCATATTGAATATCCCCAAATTAAGCAAGTTACGCTTGTGTTATGAGTAATATACAACGTACTACTCTGGCGCCGATCCCAGACACCCAGACCATAGTAAATAACGGAGAAAAAACGTTTCCGAAATTTACCATACCAGGAATCGAACCCGGAGCCTCTGCGTTACAGTGAGGTAGGCCGGCAACGGCTTAGCCCGCTCAACCACAGAGGCCGTCTATATAATAGGTGGAAATACTTTTTGCATATACGGAGACAAACAGAGTGATGTAGTGTGAAGCTAATGTAGAGCAAAATAAAACAAGGTAGACAACATTGACAATAAAAATAAATGCTCATAAGGAACATGGAAAATTTTGAGCTTGACTTAAAGAAGTGGGAATCAACTGCTGTCAATAATTTGGAGTGGAGACGTCTGATAAAACTATAACTAGTACTTTCAAGTAAAGCTAAAAAAATAACGCTTGATATCGCACGTCACGAAAGAAATCTGTCCTTTTGTTATCATAAACTACAATTATTTCGGTCACGTTGTGATCTGTCCGAAATATAATCGTACATTTGTGGTCAAAGCACAAACACAGCATACAGCGGTCGCAGTAAGAGATATTAGTTTGGACAGATTATTATCTATAGAACTCGCGACGACTGCCGAGTACCCACTAAAATTCAATTGTTTCCCTAAACTATAAAACCAGAGTCGCAGGACATTAGTCAAACCAACACAACCAAGGCGCCGCAAACTTGAAAGGTGCGGGCAAGCGCGCATCATTTTATTTCAAGGTCTCTCGACTTGCGGGGGAGTCAAAATTCCCGACTATTTTAATAGTCGCACACTACCAAATATAATCTACATAGATCTAGTATTTTTTGAGAAATATAGCTGTGACATAATAATCTGAAATATTCTGTACATGCCTAGACAAACTAAAACTATTAGAGTGTGGGACAGACATAATAATCAATTACACTTTATCCACATAAGTAATACAACATTGAATCCGTGCTTCAACAAATTCCGACTGTTTGACATGTATATGACCATTGTCAATGATTTAGATTTGGAATTCCAACTAATGGTCCATTCTGTCAACCTTACCTTTATCAGTTGTCGGTTTACGTGGACTTTTGACACTATATGACAGTAGCCGAATCCTATAACACATTTAATATAAAACGTTTGACATTCAGACGTTTTGACATATATTATGACTGGGCGGAAAAAGAAAGCGTATTGTACCAATATTCGCATCTACTACAGGCTATTAAAAATAGGATATTTTTATCATAACGTCAATCACCAATTTACGCTTTTTTCTCGATTGAACTTCAAATCCATATCCCGGAAAACTACGTTGTTTCCAGAAAACAATTTTCTACGTCAATATATTTGTTGTAGAATGCATATAATTATATATTATATAATATTATTGTGCTTTTATATCAATTGTTTCATGTTTTTTGCTTGTCGGTCTAGAATAATAATTATGGGCAAAGCAACGTTTGGTATGATAATGAGTAAAATTTAAAAGTAGTAATAGAAACGAAAATAGCCCAGTATAAAACGTAAGTTAAAATATTCTTAGGTTTTACATAAATCGATGGCGCCATAAGTTATTTCTATCGCTTTTAGATGTTATATTTTTTTTTAATGTTAGAAATTACCACCCAAAAATTAAGTTTTATTTCTCAATGATTGACTGATTTGTTAAATTATATTTTTTTTAATAATGAAAACGTTTAAAATGACACGTACCGCCATCTACTCCTGTAAGTGTGTAAGAGTTTTTCAAACTTACGTTTTTTAATGAACAATTATCTTAAAGTGTATTTTTGTTCATCCATGCCGTTTAAAATATAAACTATGAAATGAAAAAGGGATGAGTGCATTATTTTGTTCGTTTTCTGCTAGATTAATCTAGATGCCTTTACACCAATCCGAGATAATTATGTTTACGCTTTAATATAATTATTTGACCCTCAAGTTGCCGAGTCACCTTGTGAAGTATAACAATTTGTGTGAGATTACATATTAAATTAATGTATTCAAATGTTTAATATTCTGAGGTGCCTTTGTAATTTTAAAGTTCACATGTTTTGAATACACGTAATTGTTTATGTAAGTTTCATATTTACAATAATAGTAGTCCATATAAATATGTCTCATTACTGAGCATGGGCCACTTCTTTTATTAGGATGAAACTACTCACCCGATACCTTTGGCAAAGGTGGATTGATGAATATCACATAATACCTAACAGTGCATTAATTATGATGTATTTTTCACTATAAGTACGTGATAATTATAACAATATAAAAGAGAAAATAAAATATGAATAAAAGACAATACATAAGCAATATAAACACAAGTATATTAAAAAAAATTAACACCACTTTTAACATTTAGTATTAATTTTAAATATAGTCCCATCAGATAACGTCGTCGTTGATAGGCAATTTTGTAATAGTAAAATATTAAGAAGCAATTTTTTTGATAATGTAATTGATAATACAATTAATTTACGAGTTTCTTCCCAAACTACCGTAATTTAATAATGTAATAAAGCTTCTAAATAAACTAAATTAGAATTATAACCTAAGAGGAATAGATTTATAACACGGTTCTATGATAGTAGCCATTTCAACCTCACTGTTTATATCAGATAGTCATTTCTGTAACAGTTTACTACGTCTAAAATATTTTATGTAATTAATATTCAGCTAGCAGAATAATCGACTACCGGTCGTTTAATTCCGTAAGCAAATTATGGAAACTTTATATCAAGTGACAGATTTTCACTCAATTAAGTAAGACCTTTGTATAAATGGTAATCTTGATTGGTAAAGGGCTGGAACGTGCTTTTACAGCTCTTAAATTGTTGAATATAGAAATAATCAAATCGATGTAAGATGTGGAAATCTTATTACTTAAACACCGAAAGTGATACAGTATTGCCATTAATTTTGAAGAACGTGGAATAATGGCGATCAGTATTTTTGGGAGAATGTGATACAGAAAAGAAAAAGAGAGAGAAGACATGTAACCGGTAGGACAGGCGGCAAACTCAATGACAATCTGGTATACGAACGGGCATTTTATACGGGTCCGCATCTTGGGCCACTAAAGTGATCGTCCACAAACAGCAATGTAGAAACATAGAAATAGGTTTATAAATCTATTATTATTTGACTTTCGAAAGCAAATACTCCGAATACAACCCGAGCCCAGGTTCCCGTCTTCTACAAGTAATGTTCTCGGAAGGCTGGCTACTTTACCTCGTACGCTAGTAAAAAGTCGTATATGAGCCAAAATTGTACAACGTTACAGCCCCACGTTGGACGCCATTGTTGCCAGGTATCCCGGGGTAGAAATAGGTAAACAAAATCATTTATTTATTTAATATGGAAAAATGAATGAAAATAAAGTTACAGGTAAAAATTAGAGAAAGAGTCACAAAGTTATGATTCATATAAGTATATGCAAGATTACAAAAATATATTTATATGAAGAATGATTTTTTAAAATCTCTTAACAAGGTTCAGGGAAATCAGGAGTAAAGACGAAGAGTTGGGGATGAAATTGTGGGGTTGTCAGGCGAGAAGACTAGTTGTTAGAGAAGAGATAGCTTTAAAGAGAATGAAAAATAATGGGGAAAGAGAAATTAAAAGATAAGGACGAAAAAGAGATTCACACGGTACTAAATATAGGTTTAAAGTTATGCTAATGTTCGACGATAGGTTCTTCATGGTTGGTAAAACGTTGGTTGATAAAAGATAAAGCAAAAGAAATGTAAGAAGCTTAGCTGGGGCTCAAGTTAAGGTTCGCAGGCTCAGCTGCTGGATGGCTACGACCGGCAGTCCATCCAATCCATCCAATGGTATTCTTCGAGGAGTAAACTGCGAGTTAAATAGACAGCGCTTTGGCTAGTAGTACCCCACCTACCTGTAACGCATCGTCACACATGTTTGAGGCATGAGAATCACAAGTATTTACTGTTCAGCGAGGCTAAAGACAATATTAATGGTTAATACAATACATAAAGTACAATATGCCTGTTGGCTTTTATTGCTGATCTCTGATAATTGAAGACATGTGGGTATATCATGTTTTTACAACTGTAAGTAAACTGCAATAACTAAAAAAGAAATTGAATAAAAAAGGCGGCAAATACATCGATTTTTATAATAAAAATTAAACCGATTAAAAACACACTACTAATTCAAACTCGCAATATATAAGCAAAAAAAAACAAATTTTGTATTTATAAATCGATATTATTGAGATATAGAATTGTTAACATTTTTTTTCTTTCTTATGCCTATTATCGTCGTAAAGTAAAAAAGTGACAGTACTATGATTTATTATTATGAACTTTAAAATTATAATAACTAATTCAATTCACTTGTTTACTAAACTAAAAGACAGTTATATATTAGGTATAAGTGTATTCTTAAACACAAATCAGCTTTTTTCAACAAAAATGACATAAGCTTGTTTATCAAACGTATTTTTGTTTTTCCCATTATTCATTCAAAACTTGTTGGTGGACCCTAAGAACCATGTTTCCTAGCCCAAATAACAAGGCTAGTGTCTATATTATATAAGGCGTATGTATACCCCTAAACTTAATTTCCGTTAATCTCATGACACACTGTGCAAAAGTTTAGCCGGAATTTCAATTCTCGAGTTTTGATTAAAGGCGAAAAGGGGAATGAAGATTTGAGGTGTACTCACGATTATTCTGAAGGTCGGCTTAGAAGGTCTGACTGCATGAGGAGCTACGTCTCGTTTCGACAAGGATCGGCAGCAAAAGCGAGCGTATAATGGCTGCCGTTTACGTCACGGTTTTTTCCGTGTACAACCAAAACACCAATAATGTGATACCGTATTTAATTCCTTCCAATAGACTTTTTTAGTAATCCATTGGATATTAACACGACGTTTAAAAATCTGCTGTCAGAAACAGACGTCAATTCGATAGATAAGATAAATAACGAGACTGAGGTACGACGTTCATACTATTATGTTAGGACAGAATGAAACTGACGTAAGGATTTTACTAATTTGAAAGAATTAACTATTATGCGAGAAATAGGTTTAAAGAAGGTTAGAAATGTTTTTTAATTGATATTACTTGGTTTAATAATTGTTTGCAAAAGAAGTGAAGAAATTCGGAATTATGAGTTGACGAATAATGGAACGTTGTGTACGAGGTGTCAGAGAACGAATTGGTGGTAAATCTGTGCTTCAAAATCGGGAATTTAAATGTGCAAAAGTGACGATTATGTTTGGAAATTACAACGTTACAAGTAGTATGTCTTGTATAAGTTTCCAAAATCAACATCGAAAAAGACTGACAGGCGAGTCAGGAAAGAAAAACACTGGCAGAGATGCTAACCACGTAATCCGTTTCACTGTATGCGGAAGCAATTTTTAAAGTTTACTTTCAATACATGTGTTTAAGGTTCGTTCGTGATCGTTTGTAAAAGGAAAGTTGCAATGTACATTTCACTTCATAACTCTGGCATTTAACGTCGAAACGTTGTTAACGTTATGGGAACATTCTAAAAGGACCAAGGATTTGGGACCCATGCTATGAATAAAAGATTTTTGATTTCTGAAAAAATATTATAAGAGTACTTGCACATCGAGATAACCGATCTGTGAAATACATCCGATTCGCCTTGAACTAGTGTGATGGGTCTGTTCTACTAAAAAAAAGGAGATTCGAACCCAACAGTGAGACGTTCATGGGATATTATTATTTATTTGTTCAGTTCTTTACATCGAACATTGACATCGTTTTATATGTATCAATAAAATTGCTTACTAGTGGGTAAGATAGCTAATAATATATTTTCCTTAGTTTTTTTGATTCACTGCAAAAAGTTAAGTAGAGTGTCAAGTTCACGCGATATCCTGTCCAACGGCCCGAGGCTGACACAGCTCCTTAAATGTTGAGGATACTGTTCTAACAGTCCCTGAAAAAACACTGTATCAGACAAGGTTGTACAAAATGTATGGCTTATTTTCAAGGTGTTATTTTTATGGTTAAGGAAAATACATTGCAATGCAGAATAAAGACCTGTATACCTACTTTTTTAATTAGTAGAAACACAGTACCATAATCAATAACATTAAACAATTTCAAACGACAAGTACTATAATACCAAAATAATTATATATCTACTAGTCTTGCCATAAATATTCTAACAAAGATTTTTTTAAATTGCAAATAACGTTTATATGTTTTATAGTGTGTTAGTTTAATACATAAATATTAAATAATTTAAAATATAAAAAGTTTATTCGAAGTGGTCTCCATTGGCTGCAATACAGTCCTTTAAACGTTGAGGCCAGTTATCAATAGAAGCACGCACTCTTTCCATGGGAAAATTCGTCACTGCCAATCGTATGGATTGTTTTAGGGACTCCAAATTATCATGGCGTTTAGAGCAAGCCGTACTCTCTGAAACTGATCATAAATCATAATCCAGCGGATTAAGATCGGGACTGGCCGTCGCAGTCTTCAGCTCTGATGAAGTCCGAAACGTTCGTTTCCAACCAAGACTGCGTGGACCGAGCTTTATGACCCGGCGCCGAGTCTTGCTGGAAGGACCATTCTTGGTTATTGAACATGGTGTTGTTAAGGGGCTTAACTACCTTCTCAAGAATGGTATCATGATACACTTGTGTCGATGTTTTGTTACCTTTTTCACAAAAATATGGCTCAGTCACTCCTTCATAGCTAACACCCCACCAAACCATCACTGAAGACGGATAATGCCGCAATCTGTCGACTAATTGAGAAGTTTCCTTAGAGCTTTGAGCATAAATACGGTCATTTTGTTTGTTAAAATGTTGCTTAATTGTAAAAAATTTCTCATCCGTAAACGAAATTTTTCTGTGACCTCCCTTTGCGTACCACTTTCAGTAGTTGTTTCGTTTTTACCACCCTATTCTTTTTTAAATTATGAGTTAAGAAATGACCAGTGTGTTTCTTATAGGCTGCAAGTCCTAAGTCATCTTTTAAAATACGCGACATGTTTCTAGGTGATATCTTCATCTCCCGAGATAAAATCTTTTGCTTTCGGACAGGATTTCTTCGAATTCTTTCCCTTACTGTTTTGACCACGTTTTTCGTACGAACACTACGTGGACGGCCAGATCTTTTTCTGTCACAAACAGAGGAGGTCTCATTGTATCTATTAATAGCCCGGTACAGAAACATTTGACTAATTCCAAGCGTATGGAGAGTTTTAAAATTGCATTTGGCTCCATACCGACTTTGTGTAATGCAATTACAGCGATTCGGTTCTCTTTATCGGCCCACTTTATTTTAATATCGCAAAATTTTGTACAATGTATTGGCGTCAAAATGAGAAAACACAATGAACAATCATATAAAAATGACAGATTCCAAATTCAAATGTAATTTTTTTTTAAATTGTAACTGTATGTATGGCCAGACATTTGTTTGACTGCTTCAGAATGAAAATTAAATATGTTTAATTTTCATTCTGAAGCAGTCAAACAGGCGGCCCATCCAATGGAAGAAGATTACAGTCGCTTACAAACCTTTGAAACACCGGAGGCATCACCAACGCCAATATCATTTTCGAAGAAATTTCATGACGCTCTTTTGAAAGAATTTTCTGCCGTAGGGTAGAGGGAAATTCTCGGGGAGAAAATCCCTCCGGTTCCTTATTATACGCGGAATTGACGTTACAGAGAACCGATGGGGGAACTGAGTAAATGAGAGTGTACGCGCTGTCAATGGTGAGATGCGCTGTTGTTAAAGCAAGACATTGGCACCATATAAGCGCCTGACGTGGAGCTTGATGTTATCCCTTACACGTACCAATATATCAAGACGTGCTAATTTCACTAAGCGGTCGCTTTTGTCCCAGGGTCGTCTCCTCTCCTCGGCACAATTCTCGTTGTGCTGGATATACAAAAAATAGAGAGACAAATAATATCTCCAAAGGGTAAGCGATTCAAAAACGACCTATTTATTTAGAATCGTCCAATTATATATAGATATAAAATGTATAGTAGTTTAGAGTATTCCTGCAGGTAATAGAACTTAGGTATACAAGAATTATATTACTTGTACAACTCTAATAATATTAAATATTGTGTAATGCGTGTTAAAATTTCGTCACGTATGTATTACGATGTTATCTTGCTACAACAGCACCTTGGCCTTAAGTGACTCTGTTTTTCCTGGTTAGATAATAATTCTTATCTTGTAGGCAGATCTGCACTCAGCTTGCGTAAAAATAAGGATGAAAGCAAAAAATGGCAGACGTTGTAACAACATTAGAAGAGTATGGCGCGAGAGGCCTTGCTTCAATTAGAGAACAATGAGAAACGAAGAAAATTCGATGGTTATATATTGTTCTCCTGTAGTTATATCATGGAGAAAGGGAACTAAGAATCATAATCCCCGTACTTTAATTAGTGTCACCTTGTTATAATTTTAAAACAATGGAAACAAATGCTAATGTATGTACTAATACACTAATGTATCTTTATTTATAAAATTCTAATGTTAGTACGTATGTAACTGAATTCCTCCTAAAGCCCTGGACCGACCTTGATGAATTTTTTTGGGTTCGAGTGGGGTGGCGCTGTAATCGGGTCCCAAAATTTTTTTTCGGCAGGACTACTTTTGCTGGACCTGCTAGTAATATATACAAAAATACATAAATATAATTTACATATATTTTCTTTGAATATCGTATGAGTTTGTGTTTAAATTTAATTTTATATTTATGATATTAAGCTTCTATAAAGTTTAAATAATAGCAAGGCACAATAACAATGAAATAATAAGTAACACAATTTAACTAAATATCATTCCAAGTAGTTGTAACATAGCTTAAATACACAACAGAGGACTTCTAAAGATATTGAAGTAATAATACCATAATTTATACTTACCATAAAGCAAGAGCAAGGAGTGTCAACTGCAATACACGACTATACTTTGGACTTTAGGCTCAATTTCGATTTGCGCGTAATATAACCGATTTTAATTATTATTTTGGCGTTTTCTTCAGTACAGCTCCAGTGCAGTGTAGCCTGTAGGAATAATAAGTCTTTTGAACAAGAACTAAATTCACTTGCGATGTGAAATGACTAACGTAAAGTCATAGATTCGGAAATATCTCTTGCCAAACATAATTTCACGTTAGCGATCATTTAAGAAGCGGCATCAAAATCGAAATTCAGCTTACGTAAACGTCTACAAAAAGACATTTGAGACGCCGCCGCCCTTGCGAAGAGATTTCGTGAATCCCAGCTTCAAGAAAATATCTAATATAAAATTCTCTTTAGGCACTACCGTTATCTCCTAAGAACATAAAGATACTATTATGGCTAGGAGAAATATGCTTTGAACCGTAATGTCAACTTTACTACAACTAGTTTTTGATCATAATTTAATAGCACTCTCAGAAACGTGTCTTCAGAATTAATGATAGAGCGACGCTGGATTTGGTTTTAAAAATATGTTTTAAATAATAAAACAAAGGCTAGTGATGTTTTTCTATATCAAAACGTAGAGTAAGAATGCCTTGTGTCGTGGCGTATAGAAATGTATGGTAAATTTAGGAAACGAATTTTCCTTTATTTACTATGTTCTGGGTGTCTGGGATCAACCCCAGTATAATCCGTTGTACATTACCAATTACACCAGCGTAACTTTGTTGAATTTTAGAATATACAATATGTATGTTGTCTGCCGATTTATTGTTATACATGTATGTCTCTCAAGACCACGGGCCGCAAAAATAGCCCTGACTTTTGGAGAGATTGCGTGGGGCCATGGGAAGGTCCGGCCTCCTTGGACAAATTTAATGTAAATGTGGCGTGACAGTGACCGACGATTATTCTTGCCTATACCATATATCAATGTACCAAAGGACAAGCCCCGGTCAGTGTAGGACTATTGTAGAAAATGAGAATAAAAGGTATCGGGCTATTAGGATGAACTGCTACTGGAACTAGAGTTCTGGAACTATAGGGACTATGGCGTCCGCCCGTCGCAATGTTCGGGAAACAAAGAAAAAATGGGCAGATAGTGACTCACCACTCGTTGCATGGACCCCAAAAAATGCCGTACAAGTTCGGCGAGGGGCAACATGGGAGTGAGTGGCTAAGCGGTGTGGAGAGGTAGGCTGCAGGCTCACTGAAGCTAATTCCAACGTTATGCCATTTATCACATTCAACCCTGGATCTTGAGTCTTCTTATCTCTAGCGATCTCCACTCCGTGCCGGCTGGCTAAGGCAAGCACGGAGGCAGGGGCTTTCCTTGACTCTCCGAAGTCGGGTACGAGGTGTCGATGCGGTCTTATTATTAGGATTTAGGGGCTTTTCAGAGTCATCGACGCTAGGTTGCCAGTCTATCGGTTTTCTATCGCATACACTTTGGAGAGTGCACATTGGAGTTTTTCAATCTGATACCGACATCTCCCTTCCATCATCGGACAACCAGATGCACTAGATACAATTTGCTATTTTTAATTATAATGTAATTGTATGATGTATGTAAGACTTAATTAGTTATAAAGATGATTTGATTTGACATTTTTGTGACATACAGATGGAAATGTTAAGTTTATACGCGTTTCATTTTGCCAAAATATATACGGGACCCTCAAATGGAGCGACATTTTCCACGAAATACTGATCCTAGGTTTATTAGAGTGCAATTGTAGAAATACATAATTTTGAATATTTGTACAAAAGTTTTTACGGTATCAAATTCAAAAGTTTTTATTCAAGCCATTATAAGTTCCACTGGAGAACAATTATTGAAGGTTATACATAATTACAAGTTAAAAATTAAGTATACTGCTTAATCTCTATGTACTCTTATCGTAACCTATCGGATATGCATATAGAATATTTATATCTCTAAAAAATACACAGTCAAAACAAGTAGAGAATTATTAGTTAAGAGTACTTAATACTCTAGTTGTAATTAAACCATAAAAATATTATTGTTTCATCAAAGGTTAACAAAATTCCGGGTCCGTTACTAAATTTCATTTAAACTTTTTGACAGCAATACCTACTCTAATTTAAAAAGTTTGGTGCAATTATAAAAGCTTATTGTCTTGATTTCGTTCAAAGAATGACAATTAAACTCAAAAGCGAGGTATTCAACTAATAAACGTAAGTACTCAAAATAAATTTATCTTTACATCTATACTTTATGATACAAAAATGTGGCCTTCTCTTGTTGTTGTTGTGAGAGAAGGCCACATTTTTTCTTGTGTGAGAGGTCAGCCCTACTGTTACTAAATCGAGATAAATAGAAGTTCAGTGTCACGGAAATCAATACACTGTAGGGTTCTGTAAGGACATGTGGCTGTCCTATAGAATATCTAGTAGTTATCGCATCCTAGACAAGTGGCATTAGCGCTAAACGAATAGAGTAGAAAATATATGGGAATGACTCACCGTCACGCTGAGTGCAGCAACAGCTGTCATCGTAGCTAAAGAGTCGCCTAGTTGCATCTGCATTCTACAGAAATCGCCAGTGTCTGAACAAAAATGTCTTTACATGATATTTACCAAAACGAATAAAGAACAAAACGAAACAAACACAACGAAAAGACCAATCTGAAAAATATAGCTCAACATCGCGAGAAATGGAGTACTCCAGAGGGAACACTGTAAAAAGTATTAAAAAACAGTAAGGAAGCATCTGATACCGATATATGGGCGATATCTTAAATTTTCCTGAAATCAAAAATTAGATCAGTTATATTGATATTGCAATATATTATAAAGATAAATAATTATGTCTTTAAAACCCTTTTAAATGGCCCTGCAAGTGACTATGGCAGACACGCAGCATTTTATTTATTCCTATAAAGAGGGTGTTGTGTTTTATGAACATTTTTTTGTCAATTTTAAGTATCATGTATATTTTTTAGAACCTTTTAATTTGTCTATATCAAAGTTACCGCATTGTGCAACATCGAACATAGTTTTTAATGTCAGTATGTATTAATTAATATAGGTATATTATATTCGCTCCTCGTTTATACCTTAGCACACTTGATGAGAGTTTTACCCTTAAAAACTTTATAAAAGCCTCCTTTGTAATAAAAGAGAGGTTCTGAGTTCTAGATTACAAAGTCTTACGGATCAAGGCATGCGTTACTTTGCGTCTTGGAACTTTTGCTAATTGGGTACTTTGATAGACTGGACAAAAGGTTTCTTACATTCTTTCGAAAGACTTTACTTAAATACTCTATTGAATATTGAAGTTTCATCAATATCGATGCAAATTGTATGAAGCAGACTAAAGTGGCAGATTCTTTTAAGAAAAATCTTTCATTATATGGAATAGAAAGTATTTTAAGTTCATATAAATTAACAAATAATGAAGGGTTTTGAAACGATAACGGAGTTCAAAATTTTAGTTTAATTGTAACAATATGCACATTAGATCAGAAAACCTACTAAGTGGTGCATGCGTTCCGGCCAGGATCGAACCCGCGCCCTTTGAGTTTGGGACGCGTGCGCTAGCCATTACGCTACCACGGAATAATTTTAAAACAATTTTCGTTGAAAGTATTTTTATGCTTTACCATTTAACTTATTTTCAGATATTCTACAACATATTTTAAAAGTTAAAGAGTAATTTTTGCGATTTTGGAAGACAATATGTACCACATATTGATTTAAAGAAAGCAAATAGAACTAACACTCTTATGTCTTAAAAATCTGATTAACTACCCCCCCTACGCCTAGTAAACTTAAAGAAAAATAATCCCGTACCTAATTTTTTAACTTTTTTGCAATATCTCTACACAGTCGTATACATCTTTCTGAAATTAGTTCATAAAGTGACCTGGGACGCGGAATTGTGCAGTAAGTAGTAGAAATGAGAAACTCAGTTAATTGCAGTTCTTAGACGATGCTTAGAGAGTTAATGAAATTCCTTTCTGTGATAGGTATTAGGTACTCGCATTCAAAATCGTCATTAAACATTACTCTGTTATTAAAAATATGCTTCAAAAAACTACTTAAAGCTGTCTCACGATGCTAACAAAAACTAGATAACGTTACTGTCGACTTTATGTGAATGAAAAACAAAAAGTATCTAGTTAATGTTGTTGTTGACTTGAATGGAATGTGAATGGAAATAATGAATTAAAGAAACAAAGAATTCATAAAGGAAATATAAATCGCACGTAATGTTAGGGCTTCATCGGTGTTAGTGCTAAAGATTTAGGCTGTGACCGAATGCGTATTATTTAAAGCGTTAAAAAATAACGCCGTTAACGCATAGTCACATGAGTGCATACAGATACGTTATCTACCACTATTTAACGTCATTAACATTGTCGCTTTTCAACTAACGCAGTAAATCGCAGATATCTGGGTGAAACGGCCTAAAGCTTTAACACTAACGGAGATGTCGAATGAAATGAAAATGAAACAAATAAATTCAAAGATGTTACAGTAGATTATTTAATATTGAACGTTGAGGAAATATCTGGCTTACCGCTTAAGTCGGTCAATCAGAACGTCGGCCTAAATTGTAGGAAACACACTTTAATTTATATTTCGGCTATCTTGACTACCATAATATTAAAATTCTTTCCCCCTCTCACAAAGACAAAATGATAAAAATTTCATTAATTATGTACGCTTCATTATGTAACGTTATCAAGACCTTACTTTTAGAAATACTCTAGTAGGTAAGTAATTTAATATTATTTAATGAGTAAGTAATTTAGTGAGTACAGTAATTAATTTTCAACTTTATGAACATGGATACTTCAAAGTGCTGCAACATCAGAGTTAAACAAATTAAATACGCGCCTAAATCAGAACATAGTTGTATTTCCGTGCAAAAGTCACCAACACTTTATAACATACAGGCTCCAAATTTAATGTTTACTTTTAAAAAGAGTTAAAGTAACTTGATTTTATACTCTATCTAACAGCGATTTACGTTGCGAAGCGGGGTACATAGAATAGGAAATAAGGTTACAGTCTTATTCATATTGAGTTCGAGTAAATTTTTTAGCCTTCTTTAAGGTTCCCAAACAAGTCTACAAATTTGCTCTAACTCAATATGAATAAAACCGTTATTTTAAAAATTATATGTGTGACATCCAAAAATATTCTCCTGTAAAAGTAAGTTTGAATACAACCTTCGTATTTAAAATTTTATCTTTTATTCAGTTTCAAATCTCTACCTATTTATTATATATATAATAATAATCTTAAGCTGCTTTCTAGCGTGTTGGTGTAGTGGCGATATGGCATCGGTATGCTCGCTATACGCGTACCAAAACTAAACCGAAAGCTTACTTATATAAGCGTTTCTTAATTCACTCGGTGTATCCCGCTCCCGCGACAATACCGAGCGCATCAAGAAATGCGCATTGAAATACAGGCACTCGGTAAGCTTTCGGTACCGCGTATACCGATTTCGTACCGCTGTTTCACTGACAAATCAGAACGTGGTCTCGGTGTTTTCGTGTGAGTATTACATTCTCTAATTGGGTTAATTGAATTAAATGTAGGGTAGTAAACATTTTCAAGTCATTTAGCAATCTTTATGATTTGTAACAAGTAAATACATACTTCGGGAACGGGATTTATATCTGTGTAGCAACGATTCTAAAACGAAACGAATGCAGTAGAAAAGCATAAAGCCACTGGAACGCAGTCACGTAAATCCCCTTGTTAGTTGTGCAACTAAATTGGTTCGGTGAAAATTTTTCAACATCCTGCACCTCTTTGCATGGTCTGAAAATAAAGTAAAGCACAATTATTTGTTTTAGGAAAAGGTTCTGTAGGACATTGAGGAGTATGATTTCTGTTTTCAAGAAGATGAAAGAATTTTTATCTGTAATATCTAACATATAATTCAATCGTAATGAATGTACAGTATTTGTGTGCATATTTAATATAATGTAATCTATTATTATCAAAGTACAAAACTATAGATAGATTTATGATAGATAAAATACACTATAATAACCTCAAAAGTCATTAATAAGCTATTATATTATACTTTACTTCATCTATAATGTGTATTTAGAAATATTTAAAGCAAAGCTGGATTAATAAACTTTGTTATTCCTTTATAAATAAACGTGTGGGTTTTTCTAAGTTCAGCATGGAATGTCTTATGACAACCCCAATATTTTGTAAAGTATTAAACCTTACAAAATACAATTTTCACTGGATTCCGCTAAAACATTGTGAAAGAAATAAAGGTTGCTTGGAAGAGATTGCTTTAAGCAATGAGGTCATCCGTTGTACTATCTTGTAGTATTCAAGACAATAAGTGTATTATTTTTATTATATTGGTGTATAATAAAGAGTATTGTTGTTGTTGTAGCCCAACTTTTTATAAATTAGAAAGGTTTTTAAATTCAACACGCGTACCTACTCAATGAATGTACATTTGGCAGTGCGTTTGGAGGTAGCTTGGAAAACTTTGTTCACTACATTTTGCACTAGAGTGGTTTTTCCGTTTGAGTTGACATGGACCCGTGCGATGTTGAATATGCATCGACGTTAATAGAGTTTATACGCGGTAGACATGGTCTTTTTGAACCTACGGTGACAAGAGCATGGAGAAGTTTCATAAATTGCGTAAAATAATAGCCTTTAATTAAACCATCCTAGACTGCGTTATCACTCAACATCAAGCGAGACAGTAGTCAAACGCAAACCTATACCTCTATTATAAAAATACATAGCTACAACATTTCGGATACTTTTACAATAAGTCGTATGGCAAATCACAATTTGAAGGCTCCGTGATTATTTTGGCAAAATCGGGTCTCTTATATTTACGTCTGTCTGTCTTTTTATGATTACAGTCACTTTTGTCAAAAGGCACCATAACCAGAGGTGAAGGTTATATGGTACTACGTAATGGAGAAATACTGCAAAACATCTTAAAAACGGAAGCGGCCACATGTTACAATAAATTCTAATATTTTTACACATAAAAGAACAAGCGTTAAAATAACATCTTATCATAGAACTTTTAAAATATGTGGCATGATAAAAATAATTTAAATTACTTTTCAAACAATAACTAATGCACTATTTGATTGCTTTTTATTGTACCTACTTATGACGTCCTAAGTACGCTATCCGCTCCCCTATTAAAGATGGCTGCGCGCTATCCATGTAACTGAGGTGGTAAAAAATATTTTTTCAAAGTACTAGATGTTTGAGGTATCATTAGTCAGATAGTAGCGATATATTGGTTGCCGAATTCGTAAAATTTGTGTCTCCCTATCTTTTGAAGTATCTGTAGTATCTGATTTTATTCCCGAACTTGATTCCAGGCAAAGTAGATAGATAGACAACACTTTATTGTACACTAAAATATAGATAAACAGAAATAGAAAAATACAAGAGATAGTACAACGGGCGGCCTTATCGCTAAAAAGCGATCTTTTCCAGGCAAACTGGCAGGGGTTAATGGATTTTTAATACTGACGGTGGTGCAGTTTATAAATAATGATAAGTACAAAAAGAATATAAATATACAAATACATACGTATACACACACGTATATATACATATGACAATACAAGTAAACATATATATATATATATATATATATATATAACACTGTTAAGAATTATTATTCACAATAGAGAAGTAATGCTTCTAAACCTGATTTTTAAAACATTGTAAGGATTTGGCTTGTCTTATTTATAGCAATAGGTAGCTCATTCCAAAGACGCACAGCCTGGACGGTAAAAGAGTTATTGTAAAAACAAGACGTATATACCAGGTTTGTTTAATCTGTATCTAATTGAGGGGCGTAAATTGTGGGAACTAGTGTTGCATTTATTTAGTAGCATAGTTGTTCTTGTCATGTTTCTTTTTAAAGTTAATAATTAATTTTGTTATGTACCCTCTTATATCTAAACAATACAATAGGCCATTTCCTTAATCGAATAATAATGTTATATTTTTATTTATTCGGTGATTAGCGCCTGTTTTGTATAGAGTAAGTAGTTCTCTATAATTTAACATAATTTTATGTAATTATATTTATCTCTAATATGTGGTATTGTGTACAGATTATAATTATTATTCGTCGTCGTCGTCAGCCATTTGCAGTCCACTGCTGGATGTAGGCCTCCCCAAGACGGCGCCACGCCATGCGCCATTATAATTAAAAATCTCTCAACTGTATATAGACGGTATTCACTACATTTTATTTTCATGCTGGCGGACGCGATAGATTTATACTGTGTTCGGTTTATTTTAGTACATGTAAAACTTTAAGTATAATATTTTATATAATATATTATATATTTTTTTATTGCAGGAGTTCAGCAGACAGGCAGACGGCCCACTTGATGGAAAACGGTTACCATCGCCTATGGACGTTTGCAACACCAAAGGTGCTACAAATGCGCTGCTCCTCTCTTAAGGGAGACTGAAACCTGGTCATTAATGTCGGAACACAATTGAGGGTTGGTATGGCGACATACTTTAGACCAGGGGTGGTAGCCATCCAGTCGGGCAAATGCCCTACCACCTGGAAAAGTGGCAAAAGCAAACAAAATATTATCCAAAATTTCCAAACAATAATGTATTAAATTCTTGTCATTCATAACCCTTTAATTAAAATAGTTTATCAATAACTTCAATCCGCTATCGGTTGTGCCATTTGCTAAGTTTATTATACTGTAAAATTGTCGGATGTTTTTCGGGTGTAAAGTCTGGATATTACAATATTTTGCAACATTTTGTTGTTATAACAGTGTATATGGTAATTTTTATGGTTTGCTCGGCACCAACTTCAAGATGTAGAAAATTTTATATTATTTTATCTCTTAATAAACTAAATAAATTCTTAGCCAATAATCTTTATTAAAGTTATTTCATACTTTTTAGTTTTTGAAGTCGGTTTTTTTTAACTATGTTTTTTTATATATTGTCGAACCAACAACACAGTGTTCACCTTTTAGCAATCTTGTAATCTGAAACTTATTACAAAGTTATTAAAAATCCTAAAAACATTTATAGAGTACTCAACAATATAAACCTCACCATATAAATACAACCCAGTTTTTATTAAGCTAAAACACTACTTTATAAAATCAAGTGCAGGTATTTTAAGAAAAACATAAGTACCCTCAATTTAAAGTCATAGTGTGTTGTCAGCACAGCAAATACATAATTTCCATTTTCTAAATACCTTCATATTATCTACCTATCACGTTCATACCGATATCAGATATTAGGAAATTTTTACAATTATATGTTCAACATTTATATGTTCAATATATATATATATATATATATATATATATATATATATATATATATATATATATATATATATATATATATATATATATATATATATATATATATATATATAATATTATATTATATCGTAAATAAAATTTCCGTTATTTACTCTTATATAGAATCGGCAGCACGTGTGTCCATTGTACTCTTATATTATGTGTAACACAAAATTAGCTAGGAAACATAAAATTTTATGTTTTACTGTCAATTCCTAAAAGTAAATAAATAAAAAACTTATACACTCAACAACTTTCTACTACGAATCAAACGAAATATTTTACGATGATCTTTCAATATCAAAAATGAGTATGTAGGCGGCAAAGGGTCGGCCTCATTTGTTAGAGTATTACAATAAAGCCTTAAAGATGGCTCGCTCTCTTTGAATCTCCTAGAACTTACTTGGTCTTAGTAGGGAGAAATTAATACTGACAAAATATTTCCGAAAATAAATGAGTAAAGTATATAAAGTACTCTCAAAAATATTAACTTGTCAGTAAAAGCTGGATTTTGTACACTTAAGTCTTAATATTCACTAAGCGGATAGTTATGGTGAAGTCTTTTATACAAAATTATAAAAGACGATACGCATGAAGCTTTTATTTATTCAGTCAATACTTTTACATGAAGGTTTATGTCAAAGTATAAACTGAAAAATCTCTTACATGTCTCTTTATCCTATATTAAGATTAAAAAAAAGAATACTAGAAATTAATCGCCCATTGAATATGGCACCTCTTGAAAGCTCCTAAATCCTATAGAACTAAACATAACGCGATCAATTATTCATTAAATTCATCATTTAAAGTCGATCATTGAGCTATAGAGTGACTTATTTTGGGTGTTTCTCTTATGGGTAGAAGAGGAAATGAGGATATTCGTAAGAAATATGATGTAATTGATATTGTTCAAAAATTTGTAAATTGACGTAGCTTTAGCTCGGTCCCGTCAGGCGCAGGACCGACGGCCAATGGATCAAACGCGGTCTGAATTGTTGACTTTTTATGTCTATTTTCTATATCTTACTAACCGTTCATTTGCCTTACTGCTGGTTAAAATTGAACACAATCTCTATACAAGTAATGTCAGCCGGAGGCTAGTGGATGGATAGGAAGATATAGGATCCGGCCAGTAAATGGTTTACAAAAGAAGTTCTTCATTTGTGTGTAAATTATATACGTCTTATAGATAGACAGACAGGAGGAGTCAGGAGTGAAGCCGTAGGGTTCCTTTTTACCTTTAAATATTGGAACCTTAAAAGAAAAAGAAAAGAACCTTGCCAGCGGTTATTTAGAATGATCAAAAATCTTTTATGTGAGTTAAGCCGCTTAGAAAACCTTTGAGTAATAGTTACTTATACAAAGAGTTAGAGATTTATGGTACAGAATATGCGAAAGTTATAAGAATAGATACTTATTTCACACTAACTTTTTCATGTCTCATTGCTGATTCTGAAACACCAAATTTTGGAAGAACGGACTATATACAAACCACGCTAGATCTATCAAAGGTAGATTGAACAATTAGCAGATCGCTGGAATTTTTAAGATAACAATAAACAAATCTAAATAGCATCCTTCCTACTCAGATTCTATCAATGGGAACGATCGATCCAAAATTAAACTGAAAGCGTTCCTGTACGAACATCAAAGGCAGCAAGCAGATCTCGCACTTGATACAAGCGCCTTTTAGTAAGCCTGGTTGAGTCTTTTTCATAGTTATAGTTCTATTTAATTTAATTTCTTTTTGTTCGTAACGTACCTAATATTATTTTTCAAAATCATTATTTTCAGTTTCAATAATTATTTCATAACATATTATATACTTATATTAAAATTTTCAAAATAAGTCTATTCTTTGTTTCATGTTATTCTAATTATAAATAATATTATTTGTTCATTCGCTATATTTTTTATATTTTTTTAATTCTGTGAAGGTGACGTTACTGCTTGGCACTAACGGAAGACCACCGCTGGTTGTTATCAACCAGCATTTGCTGAGTTAGGGCCTTTATAGAGTTAGTTAACTTTCGGCTTTTATTAAACTGCTTATGTAGTATATGTATATATAGACTTTTATAATTTTAAATAACTCTAAATAAACATTATTTTCTTTCTTTTCTTTCTTTCAAAATAGTTGATAGCCAATAATAAATCCGTATTTCAAACCAGGCATTTAAGCTCGCAATAACAGATAACTTTACTGTAAAAACTTAACCTTTTGAAGAGTTGCAAAACTATGAATGAAAAAGTTGAACCAATTATAAATATCCCTTGGAATTTATTTTTGTTAAATAGTTAAATAAATTTCTGCAAGTTTCACTTCAAACTTAAATAATATCAGTATATAAACTTGACACTGGTCTTGGGTCAGACTTTCCAGACTTTACACTGGGAATGGGTTGTCCATGTTTGTCCTTCATTGTCAGTATATGGTCATTTTAATAATATGCAAATTACACTTCCTTGACACCTGGAAGTTATCCACTGTGCGTGGCACTTGCTCCTTTGTGCCATACGTGAGCAAGCTATGGAATAAGCTTTTCCCGCGGTTTTCCCAGAGCGCTACAATATGAGGCTCTTTAAAAAGGGCGTAAATAGATATCTAAAGTCTCAAGAAGGTAGGCAATGCATCGGTTCCCTTAGTGTTGCAGATGTCCATGGGTGACGCTAGGCACTTGCCATAAAATGGACCCGTTTGCCAGTTAGCCTAGAAGCATACATAAAAAAAATATCAATTATTACAATATGACGACCTCTGTCTCTGTTTGTTTAAGCTTTAAGATTTATTATCTGTTCTTCTTATTTATTTTACACATTTAAAAAAATCTAATTGCACCCCAAAACATTATTGTACTCATCAACTCTAAATAACATAACTTTAAATACAAATTTAAGTTTTTAAGTGTTTTGCTTTTGCAAAAATGGCTTCGGAGCCTTATAAACTTTTAAATGAAAACCTTAAATAATAAAAGCTTAATTTTGAAACCTGTGTAAGCACACAGATAATATAGTCTGCAACCGATATTGTATCGTCAGCGTTTCGGCATCAAAAATAAATTACTATCGTAGGATTAAATTGAATCCAGTAGGCTTATTCCTTCCTTCTTTTCGTTGCCAATGAATAAATTAGCATTTTATCTAAATGGCGTATCTCTTTAAAAAGTGCTTTCGGGACATAAAGGAAATTGTGCCTCAGACGGGAATAGGGCCGTCGCTCATATTTACATCACGCCTCGTATACTTAACGAATTTCAGTAACATTTGAAGAAGTATATTTTGGTGTATTTTTAAATATATTTTTATTTTTCATAATCGAAATGAGTGCTGTATTATTAATAAAATAGAGTGTAAATCTGTAGAGTAAAAAATAACTGAGTAAAACGATTATTGTATATATTGTACTTTCGATTCAGGGTATTATCTTTAAACAATGACGCGGGTGAAATAACCCTAGTAATTAGTTTTTAATTACTTAATACGTGATAGATGCCTATTCTCAGTACCACTTATAAAAACTAACTATACAAAAACACGTTTTTTATATCGCACTTGTCAGCAATACAATGCACTATTGACTATTGTAGATTGTTTCATAGGTAATTTATATCAATTTAAAACCCAAATTAAAAAATGTTGTAAGTTAGAATAATCCAATGACTTACATTTTTTATACTTTCCTTTTTTATCTCTACTTTATTTTATTAGTAATTATTGTGGTGAATTTTTTCTTATTTAATATTGACGTCATTTAAATTAAATAGACATTTTATGTAATTTTATTTCGTATAATTCTAATTTCTTTTTTGTAATTAAGCCAATTTTATTATATAAATTATTTTTTGGTGGAAACTTGATTAATATATGTATTAATATTGTGTTTTATATTTAAGAATATTAATTATTGTATGTTTCCCAAACAAATTAAATAAATAAATAACCTATTAATTTTTAACATAAATGCGTAAATGTGGTGTGCATATGGAAAAACATGAGTTTTTGAAATAAAGTATGTATCTATGTATTTACTACTGTTCAAAGATTTTATTAAAAAAAAATTTAAACAAGGTACAAATACATTTTTATAAAAAAAAATACATAAAATTATTCCTTTATAAAAAAACATCGAATATAAAATATTAATAAAAAAAATATAAAATATTAAGGTGCGTCAGCTGTGTAGCCTGGGGCCCAAACTACCGGCGATTAGGGCTCCAACGACAGGATCCTCCTCACAAGTCGTGCCGTATCCAAGAGTGTCGCCTTCTGTATCTGGCCCTTCACCCATCTTCCTAGCGAGAGCCTCTCTAGATGACGGTCGAGGCTCTTCGCTATAAGACCATTGACGGTGACAACTATCGGCACGATGATAGTTGACTCCAGCCGCCACATTGCGGTTACCTCGTGAGCAAGATCTAAGTATTTACTTAGTTTTTCTTTTTCTTTCTTCATGAGGTTATCGTCACGCGAGATACTGATGTCAACGAGTATTGCTCATCGCGCAAAACGATCTATTATTATTATTATATATAACATCGTTGAGTGTTGAACTATTTCGATGCCACACAAGGCAATGAATGAATCTCAACCAGATTTTTGGAAAAAAAACACGCATAATATTTTCTTAAGTTTTCGCGACTAGTACACATAATAAAACCACGTTTAAACGGTTTTAGTAAAAAACCTGTAATTATAATTTTAAAGTTCTCGAAATCTACTAGGTAGGTATATATGAAAGAAAGTTAGTAGAAATACGCTCTTTGTACTCTGCTACGTAATAGTAGGGAGACGAAGCGGGGATTTTGGGATTTACTCGAGCGTGGCAGAATAATATAAGGGGAGAAATCTTGCACCCTATTATGTACCCCGACCATATATGAACCCTTCATATAGGGTCCTGCGTTTAGGGCAGCCGATCAGATTAGTAAAAAAAAATCAATCGTTAAAAAAACTCAAGCGTGTCAGATTAAGACAAAGTGATTTAATTATATGCAGAAAAGTCTATATTTCAATAATTCGACAATATGCGCGTGACATAAGGAAATAGGAGAGTCACAAAGATGCAAAAAAAAAAACGTCACCTGGACATTCTCGAGCGCGGTCAATTTTTTTTGAAGAAAATCATTCAACGTTCATGGGAATAATATAATCGGCCGATTTCCACAAGCTGAAGTAGTTAAAATCATCAATAAAGTGTGGTGCGTGCAGCTGCTGAGAACTATGTATTTCCATAATAAATGTGGATGGAATACTGGAGATGACTTCGTTCCTTAGTATTCAACTACCAGAAGTGTATGAAGATGTTGTCATAGCACTTGATATTTTAGGAGATGCTCCAGATTCAGGTATGTTTCTTTTCAATACTGTAATATCATGAAATAAATAAAAAATTGTTAAGTATCAGAACCATTTCTTGTTGCAGATAAACAAGATGTAGATGAAAACGATCAAATCAAACCGGACTTCTATTATGAAGATGATTTCATTGATGATGAAAATTAAAAAATATATTTCCGTATTTTTTTTTTATTACACCATTTCCTTCTAAATATACTTATTATATTATTTTCTGCTAACTGTATTTGTTACATTCAGTAATAAAAAAAGATTCTTTTTTCAAACCGTCAGATTAAGGAAATTCCTCCACATGATTGTCAGATTATGCGTCAGCAGGACAAGGACATCAAGCTGAACCGTCTGTATATTAATCTGATGCGCTCGAGTATTTCAATGTTATGTTATTTTTTGCATTTTTAAAAATCAGCCAAGACTTTTGATCGCGTCCAAATCATCAGTCTTTTGTATAGGAGTTCCTTTAGGTTTTAATTAACATCCCTTTTGAATATCTGACGAGCTCGAAGATTTTTTTTCCCATTTTCCATTTCTGCGTTATCAGAAATACATGGGGAGCATACATTATTAATATCTGATGCGCTTGAGTATTTCCGTGCAACTCCTTTTTTTAATTTTTGAAAACCTGTACACGCCCCCGAAGTGAAAGGGCATACATCATATACCCTTTTTTTCTTTTTAGCATCTAATTTTCACAATCCAAAAGGTCCCTGCGACGCTCGAGTAACTCCACATTTAGCATCTTGGGCTCCCCCTACTATAATGTCGCAACGATATTTTTTTCAATGCACATAGTTGTGTGGGGTGTATCTTTAGTCAAATCCTGAACAGTTATAACAATAACCTTTATTGACTTTTTTATTTCTCTTAAAAATTTGAAATTACCTGCGTGCTTCTTAATTGATTTCAAATTTTGTGTGATAAGTGTGTCCGCTACAAGTCAATAAATAGGTAAGGAGGAACAGCTTCCAAAGTGAGAAAAATATTGTGCTCTTCCCCTCATCTGACTTTTGAACTATGAAATAGAGGATTCTGAAAGAAGAAATTAAATTTGTGGAGCTTCCAAAAATGTTTAACGAAACTTAGAACCTAATACTGACAGATAAGCGCTTACCTAATTTATTTACGAAAGCAAAATTAAGATTGAAATTATCATGGTTTTCCATGATAACCCTATATAAATAGGACAGCACTTTTCAATATTACGTCCGTGGAATATTTTGCACAATAAATCAGATTCTCACAAAGAGGGCGATTTAGAACTAACTATTCTTTCTGTTTTGTTTTACATTGGATTTAATCTCTTAGTTGGATCAAAGAGAACGTTTAGTATGTTTATTGATTACTTCGTTAAACAGAACTATAAGATTCTTAAACCTGTATATTTTTTTAATGATGTTTAAAAAGAGTTTTCAAAAGTGACGAGAAACTTTTTACAGTTCTGTAGTAATTTCAACGTCCGATATGTGAAGATACCTAACATAACAAAGAAATTACTACATTCAACAGCAAATGGTTTAAAATACAATCTAAAATAAGAGCTGCTAAAAGCTGGAATGCTTCAGAACGCTGCGGCTTTTAATAGCGAAGACCTTAATCTGCGGGCTCCCAAATTGACCGTTTGTCGGATTGCATCCGGATTCGCCACCTCAATTGAAACCCACAGTAAATTACGCGAAAATATTTCAAACTGAACTCAACTTGTGGACTTTTGGGTGTTTTTCGTTTTTACTGTGATTGCTTTGACCGATTATTAAGTTTATTTGAATATTTTTAAGGGTCCTATATAAAATATTCAAGTCCGATTTTTCTCCGATATTCTGCCAATGGTACAGCCATTTAAAAAAAACTACCTGGATTATATAGCTGAAATTGAGCAGAAAGATATATTCTAGAAGGCAGATAGATAGATCATCGGGGCAGAGAGTGGTATAGTATACTAGGATTTGCCCGCGACTTCGTCCACGTTTGACAGGTAACGTAAATTACAGTTGTTTGGCCAGTATTTAAAAACAAAGTTTATTTTCAACAGGGCAACGGATTCTTTGGTGGTGATAAAAACACATGGATTCTGAAGATTCCCATAAAACCCAGAATAAGTAACGTTACTAAAGGCATACGTAACTATACATCTGTTCTACTAAAGATGTCTAAGAAATATAAAAACTGTCATATCAAGCAAGTCCTAATTATCACGTGGTTTAGAAGTTAAGAAATTCCAGGGAATATGTAAAATCACGGATATTGTTTTAGTATCAATGGGATCCGAATCAGCCAATTTTATGTATTTTTTTTTAATGCAGTAGTTCAGCAGACAGACAGACGACCCACTTGATGGAAAACGGTTACTATCGCCTATGGACATTTGCAACACCAAAGGTGCTACAATTGCGCTGTTGCTCTCTTAAGGGAGACTAGAACCTGGTCACTAACGCTGGAACACAAGTCAAGGCTTTTATGGAGGCATACTTTACCAGGGGTGGTAGCCATCTAGAGGGGCAAATACCCTACCACCTAGCTATGGGTTGTTTAGTCGCCTCTTACAATAAGCCGCCCTGCCGCAGGAAATTGTATTTCTCCTTTCCTGCACAGATAGTCTAATCCAGTTGTTGTTTTAAATAGCTTCAATGTAGGTACATACACGGCATTTTTAGACATTTCCGACGATTCGGGGAGAAGTAGGTTCTTATTGCCACCAACCCTGATTGTAGCCGCCACATTACCACGACCCCTCACAATGCCGGTAAGGGGCGGGCATGAGGCGGCGGTCCAAGTAATTATAGCCACCGAGCCATCGAGGTCCCCTCCCCAATCAGCCTTAGCAATCCCCAATCAGGGGGGTAGAGTATGGCTCGGTGAACACGCCAATTCCAATGGACCACTGCGTCATGCTCTGGATCAGCAGATATTGAGTAGCGGCGCAGTGGTTCAAGTTTCCTTGTATCACTATAATGGAGGTAGCCATTGGAACAATTACTCTTCCATCTTAGTGGCGATGACTGGCTCCGGCCCCAAAGATTTTGTCGGTAGGTCGAGAGTTCCTGAATATGGAACCTCTCGGCCGAAGCCTTTCTTCTCCTGATTTTCCTTCCTCTATTTAAATTTTTCCTTATTGTCTTCGTCCATATTTATTGCGTGTCCTCTCGGGTTTTGGTGGTGCTGGGGGGACCTGCGCTATTGCACACGGCCGACACTCCCCTCCACATCCAGTGCCCCGCCGCACTGCCCGCCACGGACGGAGGGATGAGGTCCGCGGGAGGCACTCCCTGGGGAAAGACAGATAGCCTATAATGGATTGATCCAACCCATTACGTGTGTTATTAACTAATCTGTTATATCACAGTCCACGCGTGAAATTTCAAATTAAGACTAACCAGCATTGAGAGGATTTCAAAAAGTGACTTAATACAAATAATTAAATTAAGTTGTATTTTTAATTTTAATTACTACCTGTCTCTATTAGGCCTCATAGACACTGTGCGGCTAGTCGGATCGAAATTACGCAGTTAAACGCCGGCTGCACACTAAACCCTATACTGCGTATAGCACCGTCCAGTTGACCCGCAATGGGCTCGCAAAGCTTCAAACGACCACGATAGTTCCACAGCAGGCGCACCGTAGCGTAGCGTAAGTTGACTCGAAGTAGGAAAATGTATGTGTAAAACTGATTTCTATACGGACTATGCTGAGGTTGCCGGCAAATTGCTCCGGTCGCTCGAAATAATGGCACCCCATTGCCGGTCAGCCGGACTGTTTTTATACGCACTATGCGGTTCCATGTATGGTCGGTACTCAACCGCTTGTTGCGTTTTCGATTCCGACTGCTATACCCCAGCTAGCCAGCTATTCCTCTGCATACAATGGTCAGTCATATGACTTGACTGGTTGACTGCGGTTCGCCGCATAGTGCCTATGAGCGTGGAAGTGTCACGCTAGTTACCCCTAAAATCCGCCTAAGTATGTTTGTTTCCGGAATATGGAGCTCTTTTAACATAGGATGCAATGGAGCCTGGTATAATGACATTGTCGTTTATTCTAAACGATAATATTACTAGGAAAGTAAGTAATATAATTACATTACACCGTTCAGGTTTCAGTTTAATGTACGTAAGCAGTACGCTTAGTAGTATAATACAAATTCATTAGTACTCAAAGCGTCTAACCAACAGAGCTTTTAGTAGGTCTAACAAAACAACTACAGAATTACAGGTTGCCTTAGGTTGCGTTGTGCTGATTAATATACATTTAAGTTTTTGTTACAGTTTTGTAGTCAAATAAACATATTTTAGGGCAAAATTTATAATACATGCTACTATCGTGATTTAAAGAATTAAGGACGTGATAATGATGTTTCTTTTTTCCTTACAACGCCATCTATATGTCGCAAAGAGAGCCCATATTACCCCCTTAATTCCATTTAGATAAAAATTAGATAGAATCTAATTAAATTCTGATTTAATAAGAGAATCATTAGGAAAGAAGGTAATCTCTGAATTCAATTCATCCAATTTCACATTCGACGAGGGAGTAGATGATTACGTAATTTCGTGTACGAGTGTTCTTAATGTCATCGTGTGGCTTCTATATTAGATTTGTAAAATAGAATAAAATCTAAGCTCGTGGTTGAAGCCTACCAGCAGTATGTTAAATTTGTTACACTTCTTTCAGAGATTCTTGCGTGTATTAAATTAGTACTGATAAAAAAGTGATCCATATTAATATATAGATGTGTGTTTATATACATTATATATATATATATATATATATATATATATATATATATATATATATATATATATATATGTCGTGGTCTACCTCTCTAGTGCGTAACGCTTGTTTAAAGAGCAGGCGGTACAGGTTATATTGCATTAAATTTTTATGTTTTTTCCCCCGGAAGATTCTCTAACAAATTTAGAAACTAGTAATGAACTCAGGATGTTTTTAGCCCCTAAAATTTGTTTTTAATTTTTTTATTAAAGCAAAGTGTCGTTACTTATTACAAATTTATTTGTAAGCAAACGGGCATTCTGTGCACCTGATAGTAAATGGACAACTGCAACAGTAAGGCTGTCGATGCATTGCCTACATCGTCAAGAATCAAAAGACCAGTTTACCCCCTTTTTATATAGTGGTCTGAATATTATGACATGGAAAACTCAATAAAAATCTTGGATATATTCTCAGAAAAATGAGTTGTGATACTGGTATCTATCTACCTCACCAATAATTTGGATTTCAATCGGAGTTCAATTTATAGCGCGTTACGTACCGCGGGATCCGAAAGAGGCGTCGCCCACTGCCATCGCATCGAGTGATCGGATCCTTAACGGAGTCAGATTGTGGCTTCCGAATCGTACGTACGGAAGGGTGAGTAACGACACACGGATGTATAAACAGAACAACAAATCGGCACCGGCACACCACGCAACTTAATTCTACAACACATCAACTTCTAAGTAGGGGTGGGTCGTTACCCAATGCTGGGTGGTTATCCAAAATATCAAAAACTAAGCCACCCGGTTAAAGTTTGAATTCGGATATGACTGAATTGATGACTACGGCTGATAATTAAGCTGCAAACTTGTCAGTTATCGGTTTCATTCGACAACTACTAGCCAATTGGTGAAATGGTTGACAACTTAGCCGTGGCTACTTTGTGAACAACCGCTAATTAATTGGCTTTTAATATAGCTACCCACCTTTACTTTTCAGAATTAAATCGTTCAAGCGTACGTCGTCACAGTAAAGGGTTCCATAGAGGTAACAAACATTCGCTGCTTCAGACACTTAGTTTTAAGTAATCACGGAGTTATTACTAGTTTAGCTAACTGCCGAGTCGGAATAAAGATTTTACCTAATAATACCCTATTTCACAAAATCTGCTCAGCGAATATTATTCAATGCAATTTTCGTTGAAAGTGTTTTTGGAGTTCTACAAACTCAATCATCATCAATGAGCAGTCTTTATTATTTTAGTAAACAAAACACCTGCTGTTATTATGAAGTAATTTGACTTAATTGAGTTGAGATAGGTACAAGATTACTAATCGGAATTGTATATGAACTATTTTCTAAAACCATTCCGTTTCTGAAGTTAGCCATTCATTTTGGCAGTATATCAAACATCTTCAGCGGGTAACCGTAAATATTTGAATACGAGAAAAGCAAAGGATGTTAGCTGTCGGTGAATATACGATGTTGAAGCGAAATTTTTGAATAGACATTTTAAATTGTGGTATGAAATTGAAGGAATATTATTTAAATTGCATTTCGTTTCATATTATTAGTTAAGATTGCGGTAATCAATAAAGAGTAATACAAATATTATAAACTTACTGGCCTAGGGTATAAATCGATCTTCATGAAGTTCTTCGAGTAATTATTAATATTGTAATATTCATAGGTATTGTATTTTTTCGTATTCCTAATCTGGGAATTATGAATTGTGCATATAAAATTTCACCCCCTTCAAAATCGTTTTTGAAAGGGGTGAAGTTTTGTATGCACAATTTATTTTTTGATCTACAAATAGCTTCAGAATAGAATGTATCTCCTTGCCAAATTTCATTAGGACACGTTTAGAGGTTTATTTGAGACAGAGTAGGCAGTAATAAGGTCTAATATTATGTTTATTACATAAAGTGCAATAAATAAGCAGGGGGATTAGTGCGAGTTTTTTTACTACTCGATCACGTTCTAGTTAATGCAATTTTCTATGGGAATGCTTAGCGCCATCTCGTGTTGCGTTAAGGGAAACCTATATTGGGCCATACGAAATTTCGTAAACGTGAACGTGATCGAGTAGTAAAAAAATCACACTCGTTGTAAAAAAAAGCACACAGGTCTCTATTTCGTCAGGCTTTATTATCTGTACAGGAACGGAGAAAGAATACAATTTTCTGCGACCGGGCGGTTCGTCATAAGAGGCGACAAAACAACCCACAACCGGATAGGGTTTTAGCTCGTCTGAATAACTATCACCCCTAGTCTATAGTATGTTGCGATAACAACATTGAGTTGAGTTTCGGTATTAGTGGCCAGGTTCCAGTCACACTTTTGAGAGCGATAGCATATTGTTAGAACCCTTGGTGTTACAAATGTCCATATGGTAACTGCTTTTCATCAGGTGGGCCATCTGCCTGTCATCTGAACTCATGTAATAAAAAAAATCTAGATACGTTCTCCACTTACATATTCGATGCTGAAAGTTCGCTGCTTGACAAATCTCCTGCACTCTAACCCGTTACTGGTAATCGTTTCTACCATTATAGTTTACCCGGTCCAGAAAAAATAAATCCATAATAAAACATAGGCGTTATACTTCTCGGTTAATAGGCATAAATTTTCTCTTTTTTTCTCAACAACAGAAATTAGGCAATAAATTCTTTAAGAGGTCTTATATAATTCATAAGACCCCAATGTATCTCAATGGACTATCGCGTGAGAACTAGAATTACGTTGAAAATTGTATCATTACGGTGTAGTATTGGAGTGGTTTACAGTACTAGAGGGTATTGCGACCATATATCAGTAGGATGTGAGAGAGAAATATCGCTTAGCCGTTTGGTGTAAGTTAAAGGCGGTCAGATGTTTGTGAAAATGATGATGATGTGAAATGGTTATTCGATTATTATTTCAATATTATATGAAGTTTTGATATAAATAATGAAAAAAGGATGAAAATTAAAAATAAAACAAACAAAGTAAGCGTGTGTCAAAACACAATGAATGAACTTTGTAAAAGTTACAAATGTTTGTAGTTTTTCATTTAAATATGAAAACCTTAAAGAAACATTTAATCAAAAATACTCCATAATCTTTCAACTACATCTATTAGGTACCTAAATCTTTTTGAAGTGAAACTTCTTTAGAATCGTTGTGGTTTGAAACTCGAGGAAACGAAAAAAAAGCAACACTAGAAATAGATATTTAATCATTAAAACACTATGCTCGTAAAGATAGAGTTGGAAATGTTTTGAAGTTTTGAAGTTCATAAATCAAATTGAAACTAGAGCATTTGATTCCTATTTTATTCATCATAAGCTTCTCGTGTCATTTGTTCAAAGTGAAAACATGGTATCTGAATAATTTGTGTTATAAAATATTTGAAATGTGTAATATATGAAATGTAATATGTTTTTATATTACATTTCATATATTACTATAGTAATAATATTTTGTATTAAAATATAAAATTATTTTTGACCTTGGTAAAAATATTTCTTTCTATATTAAAATTTTAACTAATTTCCAAATAAATTATTAAATAAAATTAACTTAAAAATTAACTATAAATTACAAATATGCAAACCTGATTAAAATCGTAGTCTTAAAATAAATTATATATACAAATTAAAATAAAACTAATACATATATTTAAAAAAAACCCTAACAAGTTTATATACACTAAAATAAAACACTATAAACTACAATTGATCTAGCCCAAACAGACACACTTTCAGTATTACCTTGCTGAATACATACGTTAATTCTTTGGGTGAGGTAAGCTCCAGACTTCCGGTCGCTTGTGGCCTCGACCAGTTGTTTTTTTAGATATTTTTTTAAAAAGTTTGTAGGCACTTGGCCCCCACGAGCTCAACGTGTCCACCCCAAACGTTTCAAACATATACCCTCTTTCAAGGTTCATAACCAATTTGGGAGTATAACCTTTCAATTAAAAAAAAATATTTGAAAATCGGTTCACAATTGACGGAGAAATCGTTTAATGGACTTAAAAAACATACAGTAGAATTGAGAACTCTTCCTTTTTGAAATCGGTAAAAAAATACTGACATAACAATACAAATATTACAATTTAAGAAGGGCTCTGTTTTTGAAAAAATGGCTACAGTACCCTAAAAATAACATTTACTAGGACTTTTCATATGACTCATTCATTCATATATTTCGATTTCATATCTCGCCTGCATTGCTTCAATATCTGCGATAAATAGTATCATATATACTATTCATACAAGAATATTTATTTAAGTTTGAGATCGTGAAGAAGAAAAAACAATAAAGTTTACACAAATATAGATCAGGGATTTCATTGTAACTTTGAGTTTGTTAAAAGTGACAAAAAAAAAACTAAGGTTATCGCTACCTCTTATGCCTCAGTACACTGGTGTCAGATGTTGGTAACTATTCAAGTATTTCATCTGTCAGCTGTTGGACCCAAGTTGACGCAAATATATTCACAAAATAACCACTTCAGCTCTCGCGTTATGGGAGCCAAGTAATCAAGCTAGTTTTGGTTTTAAAATAAAAACATACTTCATAAAAAACCGTCATATAAAATGTTTTATAGTTAATTAAAAATATTACTTTCATATTTTTTGTTTCTTTTATTCTAATAATCTTATGGCCAAGAATCTAGCGTTTCTTTTTATTTTAATAGAAGTACGTAGAGTTATTAGTAATAATTTATTCGATTTTAGTAGCAAGCATTAATAAAAACAGAACCATTGTAATATCGTCATGTCTCTCCCTATGTATGTAATAGTCATTTTTCTCTAGAACTATTGAATTTATACAAATGATATTGTGTAATAAGGTCTATATGCTGCTACGCAATGGTGTAACGTAGTCGTGGCGAACTGAAAGTCACTCAAAATTATTTTCACTCTGATGCATCCGTCGACGGCTACTTGCGTTATAAGTTTGTTTCTTATCAAAATGGAACTTATACTTGCAAGTTTATTATTTAACTGTTGCTTCAGAATTTTCCATTCCATAGTTTAAGAGTGAACTAGTTTTACGACTTACAAAAGGAATAAATATCCCCCACCAATTGACTTAAAGCCATAAATAGAAATTGTTAAGTTTTTTTAAAGATTTGACTAACAATACTCCGTACGTTGTGACCACCCTTATTTTTATTTATTATATGACTTAACTACATTGTTACACAACGGTATGTAGAATATATACCTTGCTGCAAAACTTTAATTATATATATATTACTATGGTATGGGTATGCCTGCGACTTCGTCCACGGTTGACTCGAAATTCCCGCGGATTTCTCGGGACACTAAGTACCGCAACATTTAAAAAAGATGTAAGCTATCGGTTTTAGTGAAAATTGTGTCAGAATAAGCTAATTTTTATACACCCGAACAACTTCAAATAATTCCCGGAAAAATTACCGCGGGATTCCCAGGATAAAAAGTAGCACAGATTTTGAGTCTAAGGATTTACTGTCCATCAGCGAAAACTGTATCAAAATCGACCACGTAGTTTTTACATGAATCCCGAACAAACACACAAGAAATCGAAAAAAAATGCATCCTGTTCTCCGTCGTTTATATAGTCTATTCGAGTAGTTTTTTATATAGATAAACAAAAAATAACAATATACATAAACGGCACGCTTAGAATTTTATAATATTATAGATTGCCGGGTTTGCTTAACTGTTTTACTATTCGTGTATGTAGTTTATGTCAAATTTTAAGCAGTAGTTAGGCAAATGGACATTTAGTAACATAATAATAACCCGTCCTTAAACTAGTAGTTTATGAGACAAATGACTATAATAATAATCGGCAGACAAACACACATATTGTATACCTATCCCCAAATCAATCAAATTACGCTTGCGTTGTGGGTAATATATATCGGGCTGCTATGGGGCCGACCCCAGGACCCCAGACCATAGTAAATAACGGAAAATTAATTTCCAAAATTTACCATACTATGAATCGAAGCCGGACTAAACTATGACACTTTGAAATAAGTTCAAAGACGAGGGGAGTGAAAAGGGAGTGCGGGCTGGCACGTTGGACAGAACACTGCGCGCGCGTCGCACATTGATCTGTCGTTCGTCGCAAGTTGCGACTACTGTTAATCATCCACCACGCCGCCTTTTCATTCGTTGTTTTCTTGTACGATGCAAATAATAAACATATGTACCCAAATCGTATGCGTAAGCCGCTAGTGCAAATAAGTTATCGTCCGTAGTCTTTCGCTTTGCGTCGGCAATTGGGACAGGTCCAATGTGCTTGTCTTGTCAATGCGTGTTAGTGTTTGGGTAAAAAGTTGGTACTGAAGCCAATGTGTAGTGCAGTAGTTTGGTTCAATATTGGCCATTTCAAATTGGAGCCAAGCTTGGAGGCAAAGATTAATCCAATGTGTGGCTGCGGCTTTACACAGACGAACGGACCACCATAGCAACTCTATAAGGGTTCCGTTTTTGCTAATTACCTAAGGAAACCTCAAGTACGTTAATTTTTATTTATTTCTCTTCTTTACATAGTATGGAATAAACTCGCTTTCTGCGCTATCTGTTTGTATATCGGCCAACTACACTTAAATTACGCAACAGATTTTGAAGCGGTTTTAACCATCAGTTAAATAATTTTTGAATGTTTATATATATAAAAAAACCTAATTAAGTTTTTATGTAAGTAAAATAGAGCTACTTCCCAGGGTATGACGCGCGGCGTAGTAGTAGTACTACTACTTCACCGTGATACAGTCTAAAACTGCAATGGCATTTCATTGAAAAAATACGTCGAAGAAACCGTACAGCGCGAAACCTATCTTATCGAATTGGCAGCGTGCATACATAATTTATTGGATGCCAGCACACAAACTGGTAACTAAGCACGTAACGTGCCAAGTGTCATTCTGGTAACATTGCCAACTCAACGCAAGTGTTTTAAATGCAAAATCTATTCTGTTTTGCAAGTTAAAAAGGTTTCACTTCCTCACAAAATAAAATTATGCTGAAAGAAATGTTTGAGTTCAATGCATGCAAAAGTATTTTTCCACTTCAGGTTTTCTTATAACTTCAGTCAGTTTTGTATTTTTTGTCTCGAGGTGAAAATACTGTATATAGTATTTATTATTGTGTAACCATTAGTACGCACGTATACAAATATTGACGACAGCAACCTAGCATTTCTTAGTCTTCTTACCCCTTCTTCGGACACTTCGCCAAAGCGACATGGCTAGATATTTGTTCTCCACATAAAAAAATGATTTTCAAGTTTAGGTCCACTAGTATAAGTGACTCTCTTTTTCTCAATCTTCTTCAATTTCTCTCCTATGTCATAAACATGAAGACTGGTGCAGATACAGAAATTCCTAAAGCGATCCTTCTGCGTGAGTCCACACATCTATTGCAACATACTCATATCTGTAAGAAGCAGGTATCGCATATGTCGTTCAAGCATACACCATAATCCAATGCCTTTCAAATGAACAAGATAAAAAAGCCCTTTATCGAAATTGTCGTCGTCAGCCAATCACAGTCCACTGATCTATCAGTAGGCCTCTCCCCAATTCGGTGCCACTCATCCCGATCCGTCTTCCTCATCCAGCTCCTACTGGCGACCTTGCGCAGTTCGTCAGTCCATCGTGCTGGAGGGCGTCCGACAACACGTTTACCGAAACATGGTCTCCACTCCAGGACTTGTATGTTTCATCAGCCATCGACCCTGCAACAGACGTGGCCGGTCCACTGCCACTTCAACTTGCTAATTTGTATACCTACATAAAAAAATCATAAAATCTGTTTTATTTTTACAGCTGTTGAAAAACATAAACACACACCCAAACAGATTCACTTTTAAAATTTATGTACGTATAAGTAATTATAACATTATATACATTTTCTTAAATATTATTCATTCAAAAAAGAAAGACAGTTAGTAACAAAAGTAACTTCATAATCGGATTGCGTTGCACTATCTATCTATCACTACGTTCCTATTTCATTTGAGAAAATATTCACAGTAAAAATTCTAGAAACTTCCCTGAACAAGACTTCCTTGAGAATTTTATTCTCGAATCGAACATTAATAAAGCTGAAGACGTCGTTACCAGCGCTTGAATAATTTTACATACATCAGTAACAATGTGAAAGGTTATTTTTTTAACTTCTAACATGCTACGAATGAAATGAACCGTGTTATGCGACAAAAGTAGAAACGCTATGACATTTTCAGGGCGAAATACTACACTACATATAGGATTCGTGCAGGAACGGAGAAAGAATACAATTTTCTGCGGCCGGGCAGCCTGTCGTAAGAGGCGACTGAACAACCCATAGTCATGTGGGAGGGTATTTGCCCAATTGGATGGCTACCACCCTTGATCTAGAGTATGCCGTCATAACAACCTTGATTTGTGTTCCGGAATCAGTGGCCAGGTTCCAGTCTCCCTTAACAGAGCAGCAGCGCATTTACAGCACCTTTAGTGTTATAAATGTCTATAGGCGATGGTAATCGCTTTCCATCAGGTGGGCCCTCTGCCTGTCTGCTGATCTCTGCAATAAAAAATAAATAAAGTAGCGAAAAATACTCAAAGTCTCCAGGCCGATTTAGATGAAAACTAAATTGGTATTGTTAGAAATAAAAAAAACAATTACCGAAGTCAGGAATTGAATTGGCTGTTTTTGAAAAAAATACAACAGTAGATAGAGCTTATAAAGATCAATTTCTGTGAAGGAATGTCAAATAGCAAACGTTTAATGGGTTTTAAGCGCGACATTTTATTTAATTGTTATTTTTATTTCAACTTTTCGTCCACTTTTCAGTAGCTGTGATTACGGAAGAATGGTCTGAATCAGTACGGTGAAGAAAATATTAGTCGCAAGTCTGCATAGCTTTAGGATAATCTGTATTCTCTAACTACTTGTATTACGAAAAGCCATTTTTGATATAACATTTACATTTAGCTTCGCTTAAACCCATTTTATGTACTAGTTGTGCGAAATAAAATGTGCTCTGCAAGACTGTATCTAAACGCTAAGTATTAGATATATTTCTATGACATTTAATAAGAAATATTTCCCCCTCCTTTGTGTCCCCAGGAGTACACGACTGGCTCAAAAATCAGAGTTTTAATGTCCACAAATCGATTCAGACAGTAGTAGTAGTAATATTCTTGAAATGCGACCATTTTACCTCTTTTAATATTTGACAAGTTAAGGTTATTGCGTTTGGTTCACCTGTGAAAATTAGAGTAATACATAAAATATATTGATTATATCTACATTTAAAATGGTATAATATTATAGTAAGTTATTTTTATAAATTCAATTTCAAGCAGTTATATCTATTCTGGTACATGGAGAGTATAAGTTGGAAAGAAAAGAAAATCAATGAAAACGTATGGGTGTGTTGAAGGAGTAGCGCACAATTTTAAAAGCACTTGAGGACAGAAGAAGTAAATGTTTGACTATTTACTACGACACGACACTTTCATACGTACATACGTTAATAAAAGGCAAAGTTGAAGGTAAAAGGGGGGAAGAAGACCAACATGGTGATTTTCGTTCATCGTTAGCCAATCTTTTTCCATTGCTGCACTTAGGTCTCCTCAAGTTTGCGCCAAATAGTCCAAGAGGCTTAAAATGACCGCTATTGGAGAATCGCTTAGTGAAATTGACACGTGTCTAGGTATACTGGTAGATACATAAAGTTCCACTTTATTTTGATACGTGTCATAATTGTAATACGAATCCCTGTTCTCCGCTATCTTTCTCCCAGCGCCTACCGGCGATCTTACTGTGGGGTTGTAGGGCGAACATACCTTGATCAAATTAAGGAAAAAGTAGGTAGCCTGTCGTACAAAGAAGTGAAATGAAACAAAGAAAAATGTAATATTCCCCTGACAAGAGAACAGTACTTAACTAAGAGGAGATTTGTATTTCGAATTACTTCAGCCTCGTGACCCATCAATGTTTTATCCATGAGCCATATACAATAAGTATAATCTGATGCATATTTGGGGTACCCATAGATACAGTGTTAAGATATCGTAACAAAATTAAAGACTCACTAAAAACAAGGGAAACTTGAACAACCTTTTGTATGTATATATGCAATTTATTTTGTAGGGCTTAAGGTCAAGTACTGTGTCCGAAGTACGATCAAATTTTCCCATATCAAAACAAAGGTATAATCTACACTTTTGCATAATTGAGGCCTGAAGGGTCAAAGGTAAGCCTTTACAAAGGGATAATAACTAGTTATTGACACATGGGATACATACTAAACATCTTTTTTGAAAATAGGTGCCCTAAAAGGTGCGAATTTATAAAGGTACACTTTCCATATCCAAACATTTATTCTTACAAGCATTTTATATAATAATGTCAACACTTCGCGGTAGTTTATATTAACAATGAGTTGGCAGGTTTCACTCAAATTTTTTAGATTCCTTGTCTGTTTGTTCGGGATTCAAGTAAAAATTACTGGGCCGATTTCGATGTGATTTTTGCTGATCGACAGAAAATTTTTAGAATTAGAATCTGTACCACTTTTTATCTTGGGAATCCCGAGGGAATTTTCCGGGGAGTGATTTATAATGGTCAGAGCAAAAAAAATCGAATTCCAATGTGATTTTTCACTAATCGATAGTAAATTTTATGTAATAAAATGTGTGATATTTTTTATTCCGGGAATCCCGCTGGAATTTTCCCGGGAGCGTTGTAGTTTTTTTTTAATTTTTTTATTGCATAAGTTTAGCACATAGGCAGACAGTCCACCTGATGGAAAGCGGTTACCATCGTCTATTGACATGTGCAACACCAAAGGTGTTACAAATGGCCACTAACTGGCATACTCTTGACCAGGGGTGGTAGCCATCCAGACGGGAAAATACCCTTCCACCTGGCTGTGGATTGTTTTGTCGCTTGTTTTACAACAGGCCACCCGGCCTCAGGAAATTGTACTTTTTCTTCGTCCCTGCACGGATACTGTAGTTGTTGTTGGGTGAATAAAAAAGCTTATTCCGGCACGGTTTTCACTAAAACGATAGCTTACATTCTTATTTAAATGCTGTGGTACTTTCTGTCCAGGGAATCCCACGGGAACTTCAACTCAAGCGTGGACGAAGTCGCGGGCATATCCTAGTTATAACATTATATATCTAGTTCTGACATAATTATGTCAGAACTGCCTATGCAGTGCATGTCTATGTATGCCTTCTATGTACATATATTGTAATTATGAAAACAGGTTTTTTTGCAATATGTATCTATATAAAAGGTATAATGTACTTTGAAAAGTAAAACTATTATTGTACGCCATATTGCCGTTTCTCTCTACCCTTTCGCTAGCCGCATAGATTTGATGCAAGAAAACTCTTAGGGTTATTTTAGACCATTTGTACATCATTGCTATTTTACAGCTTTATATTGAATTCTTATATCTATACTAATATTATAATGTTTTGTATTTTTATATATCTGTAACGAATAAACTCATAAACTACTGAACCGATTTCAAAAATTCTTTCACTACTAGAATCCACATTATTCCAGATTAATTTAGGTTTTATTAGTTACTAGAAAAATTAGGAATTCCTACTAAAACTTCAATAATGTAACCCAAGGTGTAAAAAATTACTGTTTGAGTGAGTCCGGGGATGGTTTAGATTCACAATTAGACCCGGTATGCTGGAATCGGGTTCTAGATTTTATTTTTTCAGAACAGGACGACGTCTGTGGGAACCGTCAGTGTGTAATGAAGAGTAAAGAAAAATAATTAAGTCATATCACAAGCACATGAGCAAAGCAGTTACAATGTTAGATATTTAATGCATATAGATCGTAGTACTAGAATCGATTTAGAAAAACAATAATAACCTACTTGTTTCATACAAAAGCATCTTCTCCTCCATCTTTTATATATTGCGTGTAATAAAATAAATTTCTTACACAAGAAAACGTTTAATTATCGGAATGACGGATAATATTTTGCCATAATCGACATCAATTTCGCTCACAATACAAAATATAATAAGGAACAATAAACAGTGTAACGCCTTAGTTGAGACACACAGGAGGGAGCGATAGGGAAATAAAAATTTGTATCCATATTATATACTCAGTCATAAAATAAATGTCTCACCGACTTTTTTATTCTAAGGTAGTCTGAATGAAATTACTTTTAATGATAAGACTGCTTATTGTTTTCAGTTTTTGTAATTTTTGAACCGTATCTTAATGTTATGCAATAAATTATGTTCTATCAGTGCTCCGCTACAGCATAATCTTTTGGAGAAACTTCATGAATAAAGACATTGATTTTAAGGCCCAAAAGAGATGTATCAGGGCCATGTTTAATTTAAAAACTACAGATAGATAGCTGTTTGTAATATTTAAAGAAACATAAAATATTGACTTTACCCTGTCTGTATATTCTTGAAGTAACACTGTTTGTAAAAGCGAATCCGCATTTGTTTAGTAAGTTTTCCGACATGGCAAGTCGCAATAGACGCGACAATAACAAGCTTTGTATGCTTGCCCGTAGAATCGCTTTCATAGGGAAAAGTCTATTCTGCATGGCGCCCGTGATATTTAATAAAGTACCCAGATCTATTAGGGATCATAACATAGATTTGTTTAAAAAGACGCTACAAAAGATATTATCGAAAAATGCTATTACGACGTTAAAATTTTTCTTGAAAACTAATTCTTAATTATAAAATTTGACAATACGTATATACTTTGACAAACTTTATTATTCTAATATTTCATTTTTACATTTTTGATATTGCATTCTATGAAATGACTACACTTGAGATATTTATATATCTATAATTACTGTATAATTCTAGAAAAAAAAGTTAAATTAATGTCTGTGGATTGAGTCGATTACAGTTTGTTTTTGTTAATTAGTTGATTTTCAACTTTTAATAATTATTTGCATGCCTGAAAGGACAAAAACATGTGAAATATAAAATAACATATTGCCATCTAATGTTTTTACTAACTATGTTTTTAAGCAAATAAATGATTTGATTTCATTTTATTCCATTCTATTCAGTTCTCTTCTGTTCTATTCTATGAAAGTGACTTTATTGTATTATTCATTTTTGTTGTTCCTTCAAGTTATTTTTATTGAAGAAACATCAAGTATGAGTTTACATATTATATTCATCTTTACATCCACAAACCCTTAAAATACAGTCAAATTTAAAAGGAAATCGATTAGTCTGCAACGCGGTGATTATCTCAGAATGCACAGACAAAAAACAAACTGCAATGTCACTTTTCATGGCACAGTTATCAGGCCTCTTAAAAGTGTACAAGGAATCAAGGAACGACTAAATACTAATGTTGAATACAAAATTACAGAACTATTGGCCCAGTTTTATTAACATGAAAAGTAAATAATGCTACAATATTCTTAAGTATAACTACATATTCAACGTAATAAGATTTTTAATTATTAAGAAAATTACATTCACAAAACAATTGTTTCTTGGTCGACATTATATCAGTTAGGTTTACTAGAGGTGTCTCTGGTTACTTGAATAATGATATACCATGACAACGATATATAACACTGGGGCGATATAATTATATACCTATAGTTAGCAGTTTCAAGAATGCAGCTTTTCCTATTAATAAATATGTGTGTATGACGAATGACATCTGGAAAAATAAAGAAAGATCTATATATTATCTTTTTGTACCCAATGACATGTATGGTTATACATTAATACCCCTTTTCTGTAATTCCAAATTGGCTAAATAACAATTTGTCCAATTTGCTTGCCGAACAACACATACGTATATAAGCCTACATTAATATCCGCTTGCGAAGGATATCAAGAAGGGGGGACGAGGCAACAAATAATAAATGTCATCAGAAACAAAAGTCTGACTACGAATGACTCAGCAATTTGTTTTCGACTATCAATTTGTCACAGAAGAAACGTCGTTGGACATTCTCGTCTGCCATGAGTAGGGAATTATTGCGTTTCATATATTTTTTATGTAGATAGATGAAGGGGAACAAAACGGTAAACTAATGACCACAGTTATTTTGTAATGTTATTTAGGTACTGTATTATCAAGCTGATATTCGACAGTTCATTTCTGTCTTGGAATTTGTATGAATCGACCAAAGTGATCCATATAAACGCAAACTTGAATCATTAAATGTCATTGGATACCGTCGTGTCCTTTCAATTACGTGCTATTCAATCAAATTGATTCAGCTTGGTGGATGCTTGATGTTGTTGAGAAATAAATTATAGGTATTATAATTATATACATTAAAGGGACAATAATATTAAAAATAATTAAATATTAATAAATAACTTGGTAAATCAGTTGTAAAATATAGATATAAATAAATACAAATATAGATATAGGTATTTTAAAGAAGACGGATAAATATTAAATTAATTTTACAATTATTACTATTTTTTCACACCATGAAAATGGTAGAATGTATAAGACATCACCTTTTCACTGTAACAACTTTTGTATTACATTTTGGCAAATAAAGATTATTATTATTATTTCACATATCTATTTATTTATATTCTTTTTTATGTTTTTTTAATATATATATATAAAATAAACACTTATTATTTCACATATTTATTTGGGCTTAAATTCTTTACATTTTTCTTTATATACATACTATATACAAAAAATAGCATATATTAAAAAAAAATGTAAAAAATCGATGTCCGCCGGCAACAGAACCTAGGGTCCAAGCTACCGGTGGTTAAGGCTCCAGAGATAGGAACCTCCTCACGATACGGGCCGTGTCCAGCAGGGCTGCCTTCTGCATCCGACCCTACACCCAAATACCAAGCGAGAGCCTTTCAAGGTGTCGGTCAAGGCTCTTCGCTATCAGTCCATTATTATTATTATGCGTCTAATATCAGACTGTGTATTGCGAACGTTGGAATTTTAATTTCCTAGCCGATAGTGTACTCGCATTTGACTCCAGATCAAAACGCCGTTATAATAATAATTTAAGTTATGGTAAAAGAAGGGCGGGGCTTTTTTCACGTTTAGCATCGAGCTCCCTTATTTGCTTCTTTCACAGATCTAGATTGTATGTTTTACTAAGCTCATCCACCCCAAGGTATTGGTCGCAATTATTCATGCATCTTTTGAGCACGTCTTAGATGCTGCCCACTTTGTATCCATTTGCCCTGCCTTAGCTCAGAGTATGTGTAATGCTTTACTCATTAGTAAAGCCGTGATAATTTAATGGCTGAAGTACTCGCTTCTCTAAATCGAATTTCAAATTACATGGCTTCTATTCTTACACACCTGATGTCAAGTGGAAATGAAATCCAAGATGAAGCACGCTTATCTAGAAGGCACCTGTTCAGGCAAGGCTTAAAGACACCTAAATTGTATGTATCAGGAAAAATAAATGACGGTAAAGAGTTCCACTCTTCACATGTATTTGTTTTCAATTGTCACGCTTAAAGGTAACTGATACGTGGAACTAGTTAAACTGACTTAGACGAGCTTATAAGGTATACTGTCCGTTTCCCTATTAATGGGGGCGCCCGAACCTAACAGTGGGACGTGTAGGGGCTGTATTGTTATGTGTTTATAGATCCTGGTTTCTGGCATTCCAAAAATTTGGCTGCACTACATAAGCTACTGTCGCATCAGGTACACTTTAAGTTTTTATGTAAATTTTATCACTTATTATTACTTACCGCGTGTAAAAAACCTCATCAGGATACCTAAAATGAGAATAAGTCTGAAGTTAATTTCCAGCCGACTTTCTGTTACCCCCGCGCTATTTGACTTCCGTCAGCATTACGCTGGTCACGTTCCCCCATTCACGCGTCACGAGATCTGACTGTTGATGTTGGCAATCACATTTTGATATATCACCAATCCCCATATTATGGATTGCCGGGATTGTTTGTGATGTGTATGCCTATTGGATGGTAAACCAATTTTTTGTGTAAGCGTACGTAGTCGTACTTTCAAATTATAGATATAAGTCTAATAAGTTTTCGTGTTTTGCGGACACATACATACGGAAGTAAAGTTTGAATACATAGAATAAAAATTATGTAAAAACAGTGTTATGATAAAATTCGGCGTTATGTAAAATATCAATCCTATGTCAATCCTTCAACTGCTTTTCGAATTTTGCAAATACAAACGTACGAAAGCTGATTTTTTATACATAGAATAACGATTATATAAAATCAATCTTCTATCAAAATGAAGGTTATGTATAAATATCAAGTCGATATATCAAGGCACTGTTTAAATTTTTTTATAGGTATATAAAGATAATAGCTATGGTTTTATAGGTATGTAAATTATTACAAATAATAATCGGTAGACACACACATTGTTTATAAGCTAAGCAAGTTACGCTTGTGTTATGGGCGATATACAACAGATCACTCTGGGGCCGATCCCAGCCACTAGACTAAATAACAGAAAGATCCTTTCCGAAATTTACCATGCCAGGAATCGAACCCGGAGCCTCTGCGTTCCAGAGAGTTGGCCGGCTAAGACTTGGCTCGGTAAAGATAAAGATAAAATAATCTTGAAAGATACTGTCGCTGTGGTACAATTTCTTGTTATGTGAACGTATTAATGATATAGTGAGTTTTTAAGCAAGTAGAATCGTGGAGAAAACTTTAGTTCAATATGCATAAGAAAAATTCAACATTGAAAATAACACAATAAAACAGCAATTCGCTTCCAAAAAGTAAAATCTAAGGCATTTTAAATGAATAAATAGAAAACGCTTGAATGTAAATCAGCCGCGGGGTCCAGTAGGCCGTTCAACAAACATCGAGAGCTCAGGGCCTAATACCTGGGACGTGCTCACGGCCTACCGGGACTGGCAGGCCCGTTCCGCCACTAATTGAGGATCACTATCGGGCCGATACTTGAAATTTTCCGATTAGTTTTTAAGCCCACCCTTATTGTAAACTTAGAAGGAAAACCAAATGAGTTTTATTGTGTTTTTGGTAAGGCTGGGGTTTTACTTGCGGCGACTTCTTACATGACTGTCTATTAACGCTAAGCTATTTAGTCATCCGCGATTTATTTCATTTTCTTTTTCGCACCTGTCATATGTGACATAGTCTATGCTCAACTGCTGTACCGATCGCAACTTTTCCATGATCTCTCATGCTAAGCAATGCATTACACCTGCATGTTGAAAAAATGTCTGCTGCACCATGCATAGTTGGTCTACTGTTATCTAAAGAAACAAGATGAACGTACTGCCTGACAAATTAATCATAACACATTGATTGAAATATGTCTGGTCCAGCTAGATGGTAATATTCAACCATTGGCCTACCGAACAGTCTCGCTCAATGCGGCACTCGTCTTAGTCGGGCTGCTACCGTTAGATCTTCGGATTAAGGAAGCGGTCCGACTATATGAAGCAAAACGGGGTAAGCTGACACCTGACCAGGAAAACCGACAGCTTGAGGGGAATGTGAGCTTCTTGCAGGCCCCTCATCCAGCTAAAGAGTTCGTTAAGGCAGACATATCATATGTCTGCCTTAACGAAATGCCGCCGCTATGTACACATACGGTAGTAAAACCGGTGATCAGGTAGGGGCAGCCTTACACTTGCTGGTAAGATAGGGGTTGAGATTGAGGCCAGTCAGATGAAACTCACGTCATTCTGCACAGTTTTTCAAGCAGAGCTATATGCTCTCCTCAAAGTCACTGAGTATCTACTCACGAGGAGAGAAGAAAGGGCAACCGTGCCATGTAATTTGAGGTCATCCTTGGATCTGGTCTCTAATCTGGACACGTTCTTCCCTTCTGCTACCGCTATTCGGAAGAATATCATGGAGTTAACGGGGAAAGGGTGCATAGCCCGGCTGTACTGGGTTAGGGCTCATGTCGGTGTCCCCGGCCATGAGTGGGCTGCCGAGTTGGTCAAGTCAGCAGCATAGCAGACTGAAGGAGCAGAAGAGTACGACAGATGTCCTCTGTCGTACATCAAAGCAGAGTTAAGAAAAAATAGTGTACAAATATGGTCGAAACGTTATAGTGAAGGAATCACCAGTGCTGTTACTAAACTGTTCGTACCAAAAGTAATTACCGCGCACTCATTAATGAAAATAATTACATTGAACTCTGGGCTCACACAGGCCATGATTGGTCACGGTGGCTTTTCGGCTTACCTTCACCGTCTTAAGCGCAAAGACGACCCGGCTGGCATGTACTTGTGACGAATATACACCGGAAACTATTCTGCACCTGCTTTTAGACTGCCCAAAGTATAGTGCTTCCAAGCATGGCCTGGAATCAGTAACCAACATAAAGTTAACACAGTCAACATTGTACGAAATGTTAGCTGGCAAAGATCCCATGTGATGGCTGGAAGCATTCTGCACTAAAGTGTTGGAGGATGCCGGGAAGAGAAATAATTCGAAGCAATGATTACCATAGCTTATATAAGATTTGTATTAATTTAAGTTAGTTTTAGTTAAGTTTATGACTTTACATAGAGAGTACTTAAATAATAAAGTCCCAGTACAGAACCAGGAGTGATACGCGATACTATTTTAAAAAAATTCAACCATCAGATATAGATAGCTATATATTTACGATTTTTGGGATCCAAACCTTGGGACTGGAGGTCCTGGGCCCTTAAGGGCCTGAAGCACATAAGCTCCATCGAGACATAGCCAAACATCTGATAAATGGCTCGCGCGACCAAAAGACTAGTCTATACCTGGGGCAACGCATTAGTAATGCCATCCAACAAGACAATGCGGCTAGTCTTTTGGGAACGTCCCTACTGCTAGCCATCTGGTACTAATTTTTTTATAATAAATAAGAAAAACTACGTTTTAACGGTTTTAAGCGCGGTAATTCATTTGATTTTATTGATTATGACGTTTCTGCCACTTTTCAGTAGCTGTGATCACGGAAGATAAAAATGTCGAGTGTCGATGAGTATTGTTAAAGTTTTATTAAGCCTACCGCTAACTTGTTCATTTTAACTATTTAGTTTTAATTTTGTTTATGGTTATTATTTACTCTATGGAAGCCTAATCTAATTTACCACCGCTTCGCAACATGTTGTGGCTTGAAGAGAAGAAGTGTTTAATCAAACAAAAACAGATCGCCCGAAATTTGATCACACCATATATCCCATAATATTCAATGGTACGTGAGATTTCCTAAAATAAACCGTATAGGCTATCGCGCGTATTTATAGACAGTTTGGAACCTGTCGATAATCCGTACTTAATGGCAGCAGGGATTTAAATTTAGTTTCGCTGTAGATTAAACGGAAACTTGACTACATTTTACGGATAATTTAGTTATGAGATACCTACCATTTTTTTTGCTATGATATACGAAATGTGGGCATAAAGTCATGTATTTTGTATTATTTCGTGAGTAACAATTTAGTTAAAGCTGGAACTTCTGTTGTTAGCAGGTTCCATTTTATTATAATTAGTTACATAATCCTAAAAAACAATATTCAAATTAATTCAATAACGTAACTTTATTAATATTTATCAAGTATTTGTAAGAAAGAAATAAAATACACAATGTTAATATGAGTTCTTAATGTTAACAATATTTTTTCTTAAACAACAAAGGTTTTCTTTCAAATGCTTTAGCCCATGCCGTTAACGACTAGAGATGTCGTAACGGACATAATATCGGAGATTGGTTAGTATATTAACATAATGATATGGCTGGCTTTTATCAAGAAATCTTTTTCTCTTATCTAGATATTTGGGAATATAGATTGCCTTTACGATTTAGTAAAGAATGGAAAGGATATCTTTTTTTTCTGTGGAACAGCCGATGGTTAACGGCCCATTGTTGGAATATGGTTATCGTCGCCTTTGGACGTTAGCAACACCAGAAATACTACCAACGCTGTGTCGGAAACATAATAATTTTATAATATTTCCTCTTAGAATAACGTCAGGTTGTTATGTTTTACAAAAACCTTTTCTGGCATCTCGTTCTAAATCTTTAAGGTCTATAGTATTTGTCGGGATAAATTTTCTCTATATACATAGTACATATCCGTTATTAAAAGTACATTGACATTAAATTTCATAATAATTGCTTCATTGAGCTTCGCTGGTGAACAAATCAAATCCAATCATCCATCCAATCCAAATCATCGAAAACCATACCATTTTCGAGTATAAAAAGAAAGGAGTGGTCGCTCTTTGATGGGTGTTACGGAAGAAAACGTGCTAGCAGTGAAAAATTTAATCTAAGACAATAGGCGAGTTACTTATCAAAAGATTCAGCAAGTACTGCAGATTGGATCGGAAAGCCTTCACGAGATTCTACAAGTGCATCTTCGCGTGAGGAGGATAGTTTCACGCGGGGTCCGCACAACCTCACCGATGCTCTGAAGCAGTCCGGGTGGAATGGTGCCGTAATATCATAAACAAATTTGAAGCGGGCTCGTCTCGGCGTGTTTACGACATAATTACAGGTGATGACTCCTTGATTTATTCGATCCAGAAACGAAGCGTCAGTCGACGGTTTGAGTGTTTCAAAACGAATCAACGCCTACCAAAGTGAAGCGATTTAGAAGCGGGAGAAAGATTTTGATCACGAATTTTTTTCAATTTGACTGGCTACTTGGTATCAATTCCTTTAGGGTACTAAAGAAGCATCAACGCTGAATATTATACTATCAAATTCTTGGCAGAGGTTTTCTCTATTGTAAGCAACAAGCGACCAAACACAGGGCTCCGCGGGCTACTGCTCCACCACGACAACGCGCCCGTCCATACCACGCTCACAACGAGGGACTTCCTGGACAGCATGCTGGTCAAACTCCTGGGTCATCCTCCTTATAGCCCTGACCTAGCACCGGGTGACTTCTTTTTATTCCTGAAATTAAAAAATCAGTTCAAAGGGATACAATTTTCGTCGCCGGAAGATACGCTGTCAGCGTTCGAGCAAGTTCTAAATGAGATGCCTACGGTGGACTGAGAAGTGTGAGACGCATGATACTTTGTATAGAGGTCGGTGAAGAGTATTTTGAAAAGATTTAATAGAAAAATATTTTCCTACAGAACATTTTATTTTATTTTCGCAAAACTTTCTGAGTGTCCCACGTTACTAGGGGTTCTAGAAGACATTGTCATGCTCTGAACAAATAAAATTGTAAAGCCCGATTCCAGCGCCACCTACCGGGTCTAATTGTGAATCTAAATCATCCCGGGATCTATTCAAACACATTTTTTTTACTTCTTTTACACACACTTATATAATTGAAGACTTAGTAGTGATCCCTAATGGTTTCTAATAAATATACCCTATATTAATTTGGGATAATGTAGCATTATAATGGTAAAAGAATTTTTCAAATCGGTCTAGTAGTTTTTGAGTTCATTCGTTACAAATATACAAAAATAAAAATCTTTCCTCTTTATAATAGTATAGACTAGAGATCCCTGCAGACGTTGTCCTGTCACAGAAAAAATAAAAATCTGGGTCCCGATCCTAGCGCCATCTACCAGTTCCAATTGTGAATCTAAATAATTCGGGAACACACTCAAACACTCACAAAAAATTTCATCAAAATCGGTAAAGTCGTTCTCAAGTTATGCTCGTACGGACGGATTGACAGACATGAGTTGGCAAAATTAACACTTATAACATTTTATAAATAACAGTTTACATTTAAATTTTGGCATTTAAAAATCACAGACAGACCAATTTTATTAGTACGGATTCGTAACAGTTTCCAAATGATCATACATAAATCCGTATGGCAGGATTCAATAACCACTTTGAGAATCGGCCTACAACTGAACAATATTTGGAGTGCGTCCAATCAAACATGCAAATAGGGTTGCAACCAACAATAGAACTGCATACACAACATGGTAAACCATTGACACAAACGGTATAAGTGTAGTGATACCTAATATAATGGTAACTCTGAAGAATTTCTAAACTTTAAATTACACAGGCTCATAAAAAAAGTGGTCGGTACTTTTGATCAGATCCATCTGTTCGTGTGTATTTCGATGCGCTGAATCTGAATATGAGAAATCAGTTATCCTCAAAACTTGAGTAAATTGCATAAACCTCAAAAAAATGGCAAAATATTGCAGTTTTGGTAATTAAAAAAGTTTTATGGAACTAAATCAAGTATGATTTATATGTATTTCCATCCGCTGACTTAGAATCTCATTGAAAATTCTGTTGAAACTTTATTTGAAAATCCAAGTAAATTGCAAAAAAGCCCTTGAAAATTGCTAAAAATTACGAAAAAATACAGTTATGATAAAAAAAAGATTTATGAAATACATAAGAAAGGGCATGGTGAAACGTACAGACCATTTTTTTTTGTGGGCCGGTGTTATTAATACCGGTTTTTCATGCTTTATATTATATTAGTTTATCCTTGTAATGGAGCTTCATCTGGGATAATGTTACAGATATAGGCCGTTTCTCGCAGATCTGGCAATGGCGTTATTTGCGATGCGATATTGTTTTTAAATGTTATTAACGTTAAATATACACGGATAACGTATGCACCTACATACACTAATGTGCCTATTTGATAACGGCATTTTTACGCTTTAAATAGTACGTATTCGGCCACAGTCAATATCTTAAACATAATATAATTTCCTGTTTATCTTCGGAACCCAGGCTCTAATATCAATTAATTTATATGGTACTATTCTGAAGCATATTCATTGTATTTACTATAGTAAATACAATGAAAAAGAATAATCAAAGCGATTCAGAAACAAAAAGTTATGAATGACATACCTCAAAGACTATACAGTTTTACCCGATTTTAACAATTTTTTTCCACATCTTCGAAACTAAAAGTCCGATGACAATGAAATTTATATCAGACTACTATGAAGATACTCTGAATCGAACGCAAAGAAAAATCATCAAAATTGGTTCAGAAACAAAAAAGTTACAGATGTCAATCACTACAACGTTTTCTACTTGATTTTATGGATTTATGCTATATCTTCGGTACTCAATGAAATGTATATGAGATCATTCTAAAACTGTAATGATTCGAAAGAAAAAAGAATGATCAAAATTGGTTCAGAAACAAAAAAGGTATGGCTGAAAAACCTCAAAAATTTCACATTTCAGCCTGATTTCGAGGGTTTTTCTGCTATATCTTCGAACCCAAAATCTGCAAGCAATAATATTTATATAAAACCATTTAGAAGCTTTACTAAATCGATTGCAAAAAGAATCATCAACATCGGTTCAGAAACAACAAAGTTATGGATGAACATACATTAAAAAAATTACGCGATGAATTGAGAACCTCCTCCTTTTTTCAAGTTGGTAAAAAAGAAACCGAATTCAAGAGCAAAAACCAAAATTTTCTAAAAAGCAAAAAAATAAAATTTTCTAGAACATGTTGAAGTCAGTGCTAAGCAAAACATTAAAATTATTATATATAGGTACATTGTTACAACAACAAAATAAAGTAATTTTTATGTTTTAATTGGCACCGACTTCAAGATGTTATGTTTATCCGTGCAGGAACGGAGAAAGAATACAATTTCCTGCGGCCAAGCGGCCTGTCGTAAGAGGAGACAAAACAACCCACAGCCAGCTGGTAGGGTGTTTGCCCGACTGGATGGCCACCACCCCTGGTCTAGAGTATGCCGCCATAACAACCTTGAGTTGTGTTCCGGCATTAGTGTCCAGGTTCCAGTCTTCCTTAAGAGAGCAGCAGCGCATTTGTAGTATACCTTTGGTGTTGCAAATGTCCATAGGCGATGGTAACGGCTTCCCATCAAGTGGGCCGTCTGACTGTCTGCTGAACTCATGCAAATCTTTTTTTTTAAAGATGTAGAAAATTTTAAATTTTGCTTTTTAGTTACTTTTGAAGTTGGTTTCTTTTTTGTTAGAATTTTTTTATTAGTGTATATATTTGTTACGAATTTATTTATAGTATACATTATTTCTATGGAATTTATTTCAAAATAAGTATTAACCAGTAGTGAGGCAAATAAATGGATAATAAGATATAGTAACCGGCTCTAAATGGTGCCTCAGATTATTCTTCCATAGAGAAATAGAAAAAACGAGAGTTTTTGAGGTCCTATTATTTAAAAGATATTTTTTTTTTTAAGCGTATTAGTCTGTGTTTGCCATTCTTGATAAGTTTTTTATTAATTTTTAAAACAAACAAGCATCAAATGAAGAAATTTAGGACGTTTTCAGAGTTAAGTTGTTTAATTGGCTATTCTCATTTGTAATATTCTTCTTTCATAATACTGCTTCGTAAGCCCTTGTGTAGGCGGCATAGTCTACACAGGTTGCTGATATGACGACAGTATGGTGGCATGCAGTCTCGTCTTCACGCGCGCTAAGAGCCCGCTAGGAAATCGGCTGCTCTAGTGTCAGAACATTTTATATTAAGCTGTTCACACTTATACGACGCCGCTTTTTGTCGGCATCGACAAGAAATTTTGGATGTTTTACCAGCCTTTTATGAGTAAGTATGACGCTATTCACATTATGTCGGATGGCGGCTCCGGCAACCTTCTCCCCGCTCCCCTTTCTTCCGCCCATCGCTAGCTGCTCTCTGCCACAGATCGCGCACACATATATCGCTTCTAGATTGGACAATTGACTCCAGCTGCGAGTGGGTCCGACTTGATAAAATACGGCGCCCGACACCCGACAAGTGGAAACAAGCTATAACACCTTATCAGAGTTTGCTCTAATCGTTTTCAATCTTTAATTACAATATTATATTTTAAATTATAAATTTCAGTTACTCCTAAAATTGTATTTTGATCCTCCAATGCGATACACACTGAGTATCTTCGATAGACATCACCGATATCTCACTAACGATGAAAAAATCGCCAAGTCGCCACTCAATTTATCTTTAGCGATAAAGTTAACGAACTCCTCGTGAAAATTGATTTTGGGATCGTGACGAGATGAAGAAATATACACATTTATGAGAGCTATCTTTTTTTATAATTCCAAAACCACCAATGCAGATCCAGTACTCCAGTAGTTTTTGCGTGAAAGCTTAACAGACAGACAGATCGAGTTACTATCGCATTTTTTTATAGATGATGAATTATTACATCTTCTAAACTTGAGAAATGATTGGTCTCTCTTCATCCCTTATTTCAACCCGTTCTAGTTTTATTTATCGATCCCCCATGCCACCTATCTACAAACTACATAAATGATAAAAAAGAAAAAAAAAACCAAAAATTCCAAAAATGACCAAAATGCCAAAAATGCCAAAAGTGCCAGCAATGCCAAAAGTGTCAAAAATGACCAAAATGCCAACAGTGCCAAAGTGACCAAAATGACAAAGTTCCAAGAGTGCCAAAAATGACAAAAATTAAAAGTGCCATAAATTCCAAGTGCCAAAAATTACCAAAATACCAAAAATTACCAAAATGACAAAAGTGCCAAGAGTGTCAAAAATGCCAAATATGCCAAAAATTACCAAAATGTCAAAAATGACCAAAATGACGAAAATTAAAAAGTACCATAAATGCCAAGTGCCAAAAATTACCAAAATGCCATAAATTCCAAAAATGACAAAAGTGTCAAGAGCTCCAAGCATGCCAAATATACCAAAAATGACCAAATGCAAAAAATAACAAAAGTGCCATAAGTGCCAAGTGCCAAAAATTACCATAATATCAAAAATTACCAAAATAACAAAAATTAAAAAGTTCCATAATGTCAAGTGCCAAAAATGATCAAAATGACAAAAATGACCAAAATGATAAAAAATACAAACTGCCAGGAGTGCCAAAAATGACCAAAATGCCATAAATTCCAAAAATACCAAAAATGTCCGCAATACCAAAAATGCCAAAATGATCAAAATCTCAAAAATGAACAAAATTGGCAAAATCGCCAAAATGACCAAAAATGTCCGCAATACCAAAAATGCCAAAATGATCAAAATCTCAAAAATGAACAAAATTGGCAAAATCGCCAAAATGACCAAAAATGTCCGCAATACCAAAAATGCCAAAATGATCAAAATCTCAAAAATGAACAAAATTGGCAAAATCGCCAAAATGACCAAAAAGGTCAAAATTACCAAAAGTAGATAAGTTTCTTTTCTATTTTAATCTTTGCTGTGTAATTTTATTTTCAAAGTGAATATTGGTTATTGCTAACCACAATGCTGACTATTTTTAAGCAACAATTGTGTTTGCAAACGAAATCTTTTTCAACTTTGCAACTGAATATTATGACTGAATGCGCGTCCAAAATGGCTGGTATAGGATAGCTGGTACTGGAGAAAAGGGAGGCTAACCTGCGTGATCCTGGGCTGCACTGACTGCCTACATTTGTTGATCGCCAAGTCATGAGCCTTGCAGCAAATCTTCTTGATATCTCCTTCCGGCGTACTTCGATATTTGTGTAAGTATAACAAAAAAGCTTGGAGTGCGCAACAAAGCTCGGCGGTAGTTTACATCAGGACAGGCTTTTTTATTACATAAAGCCTAAATCCGTCCCCATGTAGAGTATGCTCCCATTTCTGGATTGGGGCATCTCAGTACCAGTTGCTTTCATCTCTAAGTTCAGGCGTCTCAGTACCATCTGCTCCCATTTGACTCCTTGCTGCGCCGAACGGTCCGGATTGCCAATGATTCCAACTTTACAGACGATTTAGAACCCTTAAGTCTTAGAAGAGACGTTGGCATCTCTACTGTCCATGTTCTACCGTCCGTACAACGGGGAGTGTTCTAATGAGCTGTTTGATTTGGTCCCTACGTCGCCATTTTATCATCGTACTACTCGCCGGCGATTGAGAGTTCATCCAAACTTCCTCGACACTTAGAAGTCGTCCACTGTTCATGGCGCTCACTCCTTCATGCTATATGTGGGCAAACTATGGAATGATCTCCCTCCTGCGATTTTCCCAGAGCGCTACAATATGGGCTTAGTCTTAACGAGGTAAGCAATGCATCTGCTCCCTTTGTGTTGCAGATGTCCATGGGTGACGGTAACCACTTGCCATCAAGTGGACTCGTTTGCCAGTTTGCCTGCAAGGAAACACAAAAAAACATACGCGGTGCCGCATTACTCCTCTTGTGTGAGGCAAATTAGTTGCGAAAGTGATATAGCGAATGTGCCTACGTTGGACAAAGGTCAACCCCAGACTGACTTGTAAAGACAAGCAGTATCAATACAGCCGTAAGCATGACCAGGATAGATGTATTGGCGAAATTTAAAAGGTGATTGAATGTCACGGTTAGGTAAAGTGGGTAGTTAAGAAAATGATTTGGTAGGAAATAAATTGAACTTAGCAGCAAGTAAGCTGCGTGCTTGAGTTTAGATCTAAACTGTTCAGTAAAATACGCTTTTGGAATCTGCCACAAAGATGCCTAGGTTTGACGTCAGTCAAAGACCTAGAATTTGAAAGAGGCTTCTGTTATGTAGGTCCGGCTTTCATCTAGTACTATTTGCGTGGAGATTATTTAAAAACTTCATTATTCACGAACTTTTGACATTAGCTGGATATATAAATCACGTAAAACCAAAATGAAAAAATATTAATTGTGAGTGTGTACAGTTCCCATGCAGTAGAAGTGAAACTTCAAAGAATATACTGATTGTTGCGGCGGCGCTGGGTTTGGTGACAAGCAAACTGGTTCTAAGTAAGGATAAAGGAGATTGGGACAATTTTGAACGGTAGTGGAAAGAAGGGCACGCACGTACCTGATTAATGGGCATGAAATGCCGTTGCTCCTCTTCTCCTCAGTACACTTCACCCTTTAGAAATGCACTTGTATGCTATAAGTTTTGCAGTATTATGTATTTATTTATTTATAAAACGGCGATTTCCATATAACGGTATTAGTTGTGGAATTTATGAAATATAAACATTTGGGAATATTGTGAGTGTAGTATATTTGTATTATATTATATTATTCTGCTTATAGTCTGGAGGGACTATGGGTAGAATACAATACAAATAAGTTTTCTTTTATTTTATTTGATTATGTGTAATTTTATAATTGTAGATTATGTAAATATTATTCTAATAATTATAAGTATTAAAAAGGTAATTACAGTTATATTAATTTATTAACTTTATAATATGTTTTCCATGTGTGGGGCGATTTAATTTAATTTATTTGATGACACGAGATGAATGACTTATTGACGTGCGTGTGAAAAAGGAAACACGCCGTCAATTTTAAGGGAAGAATTTAAATTAATTAAAGAAAAGTTTGTATAGGCCGATAGAAGGTTACTTGGCGATATTACTCACAGATAATAATTCTTCTCTAACTTTTATTAATATAATATATGTATTATAATTCCATTAGCCTAGATCCGTTAACATATTATAATTCAAAATAAACTTCTTAAGTATCACTTTCACTTAAGTATCATTTTTCACTGTTCTAGTCTAAAATATATTATTATCAGTTTTATTTCGGTCCTATGTTTAATCATCGATCTTATTGACTCTCTAAGCTGTGCTGCACAATGTAAAACTCGTATTTCATTCTCTCGTAGGCTTATGACTAATCATATAGATTTATATCTATATCTCTTTTAAGTGTCGCTTATCGTTTCATCGAGTTTCAAATCACAAAGATTTTAAAGAAGTTTCACTTCAGAAAATTATTAACTATCGCAATTCTTCAAAATTATACAGCAAAAGGAACTTAGAAGAATTATCATTCTTACAAGTTTTTAGAGAAACTTTTTGAAATGACAATAATAGAATGTTAATAAAACTGTATTAAAAACATCTATCTATCATCTAGCAGTCCCATTTAGAAAACCAATCAATTTAAAAGGTAATAGAAAAGAAACAAAAAAGTTGAAATACTCCGTATAGCCGGGACTTTATCGCAGGTAAAAGAAAGCGGATTAACAAAAGAGAATCGGAAACCAAAAGGAAAATGCCTCATTTCGATTCAAATTGCAAAAATAGTTCAAAGAAATTGTAGAAAAGGGAGGGTGCGCCGGACCCCCAGACAGTCGCGACGGTGTATGTAAACGGGCGGTTATAAAACGTAATGTTTTTCCAATAATATTGTTTTTTGAAGACAAAGTGCTTTAGAATCGTTGTGATTTGAAACTTGATAAAACAAAATAAAAGCGACACTAAAAAGACACTAAATATGAATACATATAGATAGAGTTGGAAATATTTTGAGGTTAATAAATCAAATTGAAACTAGAGGATTTGTTTCCTATTTTATTTATCATAAGCCTCTTGTGTCATTATACGTTCAAAGTGAAAACATGCCATCTGAATAATATGTGTTTATAATATATCTTAAATATGTTATATATGAAATCAAATATTTTGCATTAAAATATAAAATTACTTTTGAGCTTGGCAAAAATATTACTAAAAAGTATTTTTTATCAAAACCTTTATAATTATCCTAATACTCTTGATACTCTATAATTATCTCATTTTCTCGTAGTCTACTTTTCTGAAGTTTCGCTTCTGCTGTGTGTGAATTCCACAAACACAATTTTGATTCTTTTTTATTGCCTGAGTTCAGCAGACAGGCAGACGGAAAGCAGTTACCATTATTAACTATGGACATTTGTAACACCAGATGCCTTATAAATGCACTATTGCTCTCTTAAGGGAGACTGGAACCTGGCCACCAATGCCAGAACACAACTCGAGGTTGTTATGGCGGCATATTCTAGATCTGTATGGAGCGAGCTATGTTGGGTGTTTCTCTTATGGATAAAATTAGAACTGAGGATATCCGTAAAAGAACCAAGGAAACCGACATATTATAGCTTGCAAAATTAGCAAGTTGAAGTGGTAGTGGGCTGGTCACGTCTGCCGCAGGACCGATTGCTGATGGAGCAGACGAGTCCTGGAGTGGAGACCGCGTCTCGGTACATATAGTGTTGGACGCCCTCCAGCCCGATGGACCGATGACCTGTACAAGGTCGCTGGTAGGCGCTGGATGAAGAAGTCAGAGGACAGGGATAAGTGGCGCCGACCTGGGGAGGCCCACGTCCAGCAGTGGACTGCGAATGGCTGACAACGACGACTCTAGACCAGGGGTGGTAGCCATCCAGACGGGCAAATACCCTACCACCTGGCTGTGGGTTATTTTGTTTCCTCTTATGGCAGGCCGCCCGGTCGCAGAAAATTGTATTCTTTTTATAATAATAATAATAAATAATAAATCGGCAGACAAACACACACACTGTATATCCCCAAATTAAGCAACTTACGCTTGTGTAATGGGTAATATACAACGGACCATTCTGGGGCCGATCCCAGACACCCAGACCATAGTAAATAACGGAGAACATACGTTTCCGAAATTTACTATACCAGGAATCGAATCCGCATGCTCTGCGTTGCAGTGAGGTAAGCCGGCAAAGGCTTAGCCCGCTCAACCACAAAGGCCGTCCTTTTGTTTCTCCGTTCCTGCACGGATTAATTGTGCTGTATTTTTGTATATTCTAACGAGTTTTAGACGTGAATAAGATTCAAAGAATGTAATTGTTAACTATATACTTATATAAGATTTAATAATTAAAATAAATGAACTTATCATATAAGTCATATTTTACGATCAATATTTAATTTCAATTCAGGTATTAAAGTCCTTTTTATCTACATTTTTATGTTTTTCTTAACAGATGTTTTATGTTTCTGACGCGTTAAGTCCGAGTTATGCATTTCAGAATCATAATCAGCACTGAAATTAAACCTAAAAGTTATTTTGGTCAGACATGCATACATAATCACGCCTATTTCCCATGGGGGTAGGCATAGATGATGAATGTCCACTTGGGATGATGCTGACCAACAACTTTCACCGCATCTATTTTCATTAATGTCTTCATACGTGCATGTTTATTTTAGGTGCTTATTACATTACCTTTCCTTAACACTAACATTATTTGATCATGGTGTGTATATTGAGTAACTTAGGAATTGCAATAACATTGAGACCACAATAAACCACTTAAATTTAAAAAAAACAAGTTATTACTTATCTGAAAATTTTATATCCAAATGATGATTGGAGATTTAACTTGCCAGTTTCGTAAGTTAAATAAAAAAAATGTATGTGTGTGCAGTTCACACGCAATAGAAGTGAAACTTCCGAGAATATACTCACTGATAATTCTTCTCTAACTTTTATTAATATATATTATTCCTTTAGCCTACATCCGTCAACATAATAGAATTCAAAATAAACTTTCTAAGTCACTTTAAATTTTTTACTGTTTTAGTCTAAAAAATATTATCATCAGTTTTATTTCGGTATAAATTGTACCTATGTTTAATCATGGATTTTATTGACTCTCTAATCTGTGCTGCCCAATGTAAAACTCGTATCTCATTCTTTCGCGGGCTTAGTCTTATAGATTTATATGTTTATCTCTTTTTAGTGTCGCCTTTTCGTTTCATCGAGTTTCAAATCACAACTATTCTAAAGAAGTTTCTTTCACTTCAAAAAGTTCAGATGGCGTTTACAGAACGCTGGTTTGCGCAAGATAGTACGTAAAGATATCCGTTTGTCCAGGGATAAGAAACAAATCTTTTTATTTTAAAGGAAACTTTTAAGAAAGTGGATGGAAGGAAGGCATTTATTGCGCTAAAAGCCCCGCCGGAACTAACTTTAAAATGGATTCAACTTTGTCCGTTGCATTTAGCATGGAGCAATATTACACCGAAGTGTAATTTTATGAAAATATTGATTATTCTGCATTTTAAAGAACTTACTTTTGGCAAGTGATGATGGTCTTCTCGATTTTAAACATCACTGGTCCCAAAAAATATTAAATTACAATTTTAATATTTAGTACCACAAAATCTGTTAAGAATCTTTTTGAAAACATGGTGGGATATATTACCTTGAATTTCTGAGTCTGTAAAAACCAAGGAATATCTGCTTTAACTAAATGACTTAATAGTAGTCTGGCAAGCTACATTCAAAAAGGTGTATTTGCAACACCAAAGGTGCTACAAATGCGCTGCTGCTCTCTTAAAGGGAGACTGGAGCGTGGTCACTAATGCCGGAACACAACTCAAGGCTGTTATGGCGGCATACTCTAGACCAGAGGTTGTAGCCATCCAGTCGGGCAAATACCCTACCACCTGGCTGTAGGTTTTTTTGTCGCCTCTTACGATAGGCCGTCCGGCCGCAGGAAACTGTATTCTTTCTCCGTTCCTGCACGGATATGGATTATCTAATGTATTAAATTTTACAATTGTTTTTCAAAAAGCAAAGCGTTCTTTACCTTCACTTAAGCATATGTGTACCCGGATGGGATAAAACATGCCGTACTTTTATTCATCTCAAGGTTATCTACGCTGTCACCATGTTTTATATAAACATTAAAATTCAAATATCTTTAATATTTGAATTTTAATTTGAATTTGAAAATAACGGCCTCGCATAAAAGTTGTATGAATTAATATCTGGCACCAATACTAACAAGTTTTGTATGAAAGAATATCTACCAAAGAGTTTCATTCTCGAGCTACCGCTATCGTAGTTGTAGTGATGGGCTAATATTATTATAGTTCTGAAACGTCACACTTTAGAACAGAAATGGCTAGTCAATCACGGGCATTAGGCCAGTCGATCACGACAAAATAAACCAGCCAAGTGCTTGTTGGACAAAATACATTGAAAAGTTCTGTAGGAATAATGAACATTCACTATTTTTATAATTTAGCTATGAAGCATAAAAAAGCATTTAATTAAAAACATCAAACAAATTAAAAACTGAGTATAAGCCTGGTAATAATAAAATATTCAAAATTCATTTTACATCTTTGAAATACTATTAACACATGCATTTTTGTACAAATGGACATACTATACAAATAATGGACTAGGAATTTTAGTAACAACATAGAAATGAAGGTAGTGCAATTACGTGTTGGTGTAAACAAATTTTATTACGAGAGCAACACAATAAGCTTCTACGTAGTCCTTTGAAAGTAAAGAGTATTATTATCTTACTATTTCTTACTATTTACCCACCATTTCCCAAGTTTTCAATGGTATCAAGCTTGTATCAAAGTAGCTCATATTAAAACTTCATGGCAAGCTTAGGTTTAAAGTTTAAAGTTATATTTTTGGTTCATAAAGGAAACTTTGAAAGAATTTGATCTAACTTGACAACAAAACATCACCATTAACAATTTTGAACTTACACAATATAATGTACAGTCAGCGTCTTATAGAAAGGAGCGGCCAAGGTGGTCAAATAGATAAGAACATCGAAAGTGTTCATTAGTATCAATACAACCAAGGTAGTCCAATAGTTCGCATCAGCCTTCTTATCCAAAAACATCACCACACCAAGAACGCCAAATACATGAGTGGATACAAGTTGTCTATATTATGTTAACAGCCTCCTCGCCAGATGCATCTAAGCAGACAGGTAGCCAAAACATAGTAACAGTCTAGAAAAATGAACTGTATTCTAAATGTGATTAGAGTCAAATCGAGTTGATTGCATATTAAATCTAAATTCAAATAGTATTATTACGGTTATAAAAATCGTTTTCATTTTTATGACGTAACTAGTATTTGCCCTCGACTTCATTTTAATCATTTAGATGGCAAAGATTAAAGTTATTTTATCAATATTTATTCATGAATTTTTAATATGACAATACATGAATCTTGGATATATCCATAAAACCCGGACATTAGTAATGTTACTAAAGGCTTATTCCACTACAGACGTCTTACTAAGGATTTCTAATAAATACAGACAGTGTCTTGTGATTTGCGAACATTGCTTCAAAGTTGATATAGTGGTTTGGAAGTGGAAGGAAATCTCGGGAAATTTCACGAGTCCCAATATAGTCATGTATAAAAATGTCATAAAGGTTCAAACTATGCTATAATAAGAGTAACACGGCCAGTTTTCATACTATTTCTAGGCGTATAATTCCCTAGAAAATTTTGAAACGTTCCGTCACTAAAGTATGGGAGTAAAAACACGAAAAAGTGTATCCGATTTCTGGAACAACTACATTAGAATTCCCATGATATTAGCTTTTTCAGCATTTAAGTCAAAAATGTCTGTATAATGGTGAAAACCTCATAGAAATTAACATATATTTATAGAAAAAAACCTTATTTTTTAAATTTTCCATCAATAAAACAAATTGATCCCAAATGGTTTTTTGAATAGCTTCAATGTACAGACAAGGCTATTTTACAATGTTAACTTAATTTTAATATTTCATTTGACGTAATACACTATGTATATGTGAGTATATTTTCTATGTATATGTGAGTTTGTAAAAATATCTATTAAAGAGTTTCAAAACACAAGAAATTTAAAATTCGAGATAAAACTTATTTTATTACCACTGAATAATTGATATTTTTTGGATATCGTTTTAATGTCAAATACGTATATGAATTCTCGTGATCTATACTTAGCAAAAAAATCCGAGATACCTAGGATATAATATACCCCAGAACTAATTGAAAAAAGCGTAAGCTAACGTTCTGGGGAAATCGTATCGGAATCAGCCAATTTTTATGCATTCTAACCACTTTAAACCACTCCCGTGAAAGCTTCCGCAGGATTCCTGGGACATAAAGTACCGAAGCGTTCGGAAATTCAAATTCAAAAGTTTATACAAAATAAATACATAGCTTAGCAATCTGTTCTTGCTGTTACGGAGAAGAAGCAGCAAAATTTCTCAACTACACGACTATCTCAAAATTGTTTTCATTTATGTTTCTTATACTATTTATATCTCAAGTTTTTTTTTATAACTTTTATACAGAAATATGTTACAGAATTACCACAGGAAAAGACCGTAAACCATTGTTTTAATGTCAATTGAATCTGAATCAACAAATTGTTATGCAAATATATAATCTATACTATTCCCAGGAAAAATCCCGCGGGAAATCCGGATCAAAAGTACTGCAGTGTTTGAAAAAGAAAGTGCACTATGTTTTAGTATAAATCATATCCAAATCAGTTAATTTATATGCATACTAACCACTTTTAAAATCATCGCATTGAAATCAGAAAGCTTTTTTATTCTGGCCTTTTTAAACCGTTCTCGGGATTCCAGTAAAAAGGTAGCACAGAATTTAAGTCTGAGAATTTGCTCTCGATCAGCAAAAATCGAATCGAAATCGGCCTAGTAGTTTTTACGTAAATCCCGAACAAACAGACAAAACAACTAACAGACAAGAAATCTAAAAAAAACATCGTGTTCTCCATCGTTTATATAGTCTATTCCAATTGTTTTTTTTTCTAATAACTTCAATGTAGAGACATGACATATTTAGCATATTATATTATTATAGACTATCGTCTTCCCACGAAACTTCCTTCGCGTTTCCATGATGGTGATGCATTTGATAATTAATTGCATGGATGAAAAATTAACTTACGGTCTAATTCATGGAGAGTTAAAATAAGTTTAAACACTTCTTTATGGTTGTTAAAGCAGCATTCAAACTTACTCTAACTATCTATGAATAAGACCGTTAATATTTAGTAAAAATGATAACTCAAAGATGCATACAGTGTTATCAAGTATTAAATAATGTAAACAAAAGTATGAAAAACCCAAATAAATTAAGAGGACTGAAATATCTGGTTAGAAACAGGAACTTAAGACCATTTATAAAATTTATAGGTTACTAATAGTACTCAATAAATGATGCTTAATTGGAAAAAACTGGTGTTTCTTACCAATTCCAGTGCTTACCCTCGATCAAACGTAATAAATATTATTATGCTCATATCATCCTCCTCGTCAACCACACTGCTGTGATCAGGAGGTTATTTTAAAGTTTTGATTCAAACGCCTTTAGCATTGATTTCGTTAATTTCAGATTGGAAAAGTGAGGTGCTTTTCATTTAATGCAAATTTAGCAATAAGTAATTCAATTTTAAATACATAATTCGAAATACAATTTTGATTTCGTAAGAAACCATCTCGATTTGACTCTATTCACATTTAGAATACAGTTCATTTTTCTAGACTGTCACTATGTTTTGGCTACTTGTCTGCGTAGTTACATATGGCGAGGTGGTTGTTAACATAATATGGATGACTTGAATGCGCTCATGTATTTGGCGTTCTTGGTGTGCCGATGTTTTTGGATAAGAAGGCTGATTCGAACTATTAGACAACCTTGGTTGTATCGATACTAATGATCACTTTCGATGTTCTTATCTATATGACCACCTTGGCCGCTCCTTTCTATAAGACGCTGACTGTACATATGCTAAGAAAAAGTTAAAATATTTTAGTAAATTGAATGCACGTTAAATTGTTTTAGTAAATGAAAAGAACGTTAGTTAAATTGTTTTAGTAAAATTAATGAAGGTTAAATTGTTTTAGTAAATTAATGGATGAATAAATAATATGGAACCCTAAAAGAACGGTACCGGTTGAACACAAGTACCTCAAAAACTGCTAAGCGAATTTTCTTTACACTAAGTCTAACGACGCACCTGCGGAACGTACCGCGTAGAAAGTTCGGCAAAATACACTCGCAGTGTTTTTTAAGTAGTAAAAACTTAAAAAACACTGCGTAGTCCTCGCGTACGACTAAGGTAGGAACACCGGGGGGTTTTAGTGAGTATTCCCGACTCGGGTGCGATAGGCAGTAATGTCTTAAAAACGCGGCGAATCCCATACTTCGCCACAGCATTTCCCAGATTTCAATCAAAATTCCCTTAGTCAAAAAAAGGGGACAAGTCATTCAAATCAGAACTGAAATACTGTTGATCCATAGCAACCACTAGAACCAAAATCGGTTTAGACAATATTAATAGAATTTAAAATGTATGTAATCATGAAACTAATAAATCATAAACTTGAATGAAACGAAAATTCAATTCTAATTACGTACTATATATACGTTTGATGAAAACTTTCGCCTTGTTTTAACAATGGAAGTAAAATCCATTTTTATATTAACAGGAATTCGCTAGGGGATCAAAACGTATTCTCCGCGTTTTCAATATTGCGAAAAAGTGTAATGAAATAAATTAAAATCACTGTTATTAAATTTTTGTAAGTAATGATTTCTCTGTTCATTGAAAAATATTATCCAACACGTGCCAATATATTCGTGTTTTTCATTCAAATCTTAGTTGGAATATAATTTACAATTCCAGTACAATAAAAATATTTTATTTTATAGTTTCCATAGGCATTTTGATAAAAACGGAACTGTTATATTTTCCTCATACCTATAAGCCCGTTTGTCTTTTATCTTCTCTTTGAATGTCTTTATTTATTTTTATTAGAATAAGTCTATATGATGCTACACTAGCGTACTCGTATGTAATAAAACCACAAAAATATGTATTTATATATACCTACTTACTTGTTGTTTAACTTACACCGCCTTCGAAATTATGAAAAGATAATAAATAATTAGATTGCTATTCAATTATTTTTTTCTTGTTTCTAGTAACTTTCTTCCTTTATTGAAGTCGGATGTTTTTTAAAAACCTTATTTATGTATAAATTAAGTATAATCATAAATCACAACGTTTAATATATTGTTTGAAGATAGTCATTAGGATACCCGTGGCTCCATTATTCTACAGATATATTGAGGCTATTCTTTTAATCAAGCCGTCCTAACCTTACAACACATTTTTCTCAACTCGAGTACATTTTAAGGCTCTCTTTCAGATTTATTAAGTCGTATTTAATAAGCAATGGTCTCTGAGAAAATATTACTCATTTTTATTATGATCTGGTTCTTGATATATTAGCTACCCAGAAAGAAAATTGAAAGTCAAGGTGTTTCTAATTTATTATTTTAATTTAGATTTCGTTAGATTACAATTTCTTTAAAAAAACTACGTTTAAGTATGGAATAAATGAATGTTCACTCTGAAAGTTCCTTCTATATATTATTATAATGGTTTATTACTTAATGATTTTAAAGACTAAATAGGAAAGTCAAAGATTAATTAACATGATTTAATTTAAGTTTTATCTAGTATCCAGTGGTATTATAAATTCAGCTCTATTTAATTACAAATAATTTATTTGTTTTCACAAAAATTATGAAATATCGAGAGCATATCTGTCAAGGCTTTAATATTGTTGACCTATGGTTGGTCTTTGAAAACACTCGTTTAATTTGCTTAAATAAACTAAAGCTCTGAACACATAAAAAACAAAGGGCACATTGTAAAATATTCATCACATCTGAAGTCACGTAGAAACACTCATGGCGGGCATTTCCTAGCTATCGACACCGTGATGTGACTGCTAAAGAGGATCGTCCATATCTGAACACTAGGTTAATTTTACATATTATAAATTACCATCTGTCAAAATAGCTTCTCATGTGTAAACATGTTTAAGATTATTATTGATAATAACAATATTATTAACTATTTTCTACAATCGTTACTCTAATTTGATTTTCATACTTATATGTATGTACCTTTTTTTATTGCATGAGTTCAGCAGGCAGGCAAACGGCCCATCTGTATGGAAAGCGGTTACAATCGCCTATGGACATTTGCAACACCAAAGGTGCTACAAATGTGCTGCTGCTCTCTTAAAGGAGACTAGAACCTGGTCACTAATGCTGGAACATAACTCAAGGTTATTATGGCGGCATACTTTAGATCAGGGTAGGTAGTCATCCAGTCGGGCAAATGCCCCACCACCTGGCTGTGGATTGTTTTATCGCCTCTTACGACAGCCGCAGGAAATTGTATTCTTTCTCCGTTTCTGCACGAATCGATGCAGATATCCGATAAATAGATTTCAATGATTTCGGACTACTTTATTGATTTTATGTCATTTTCTAGCTATAGATTTGATATGCATGAAATTTAGTCACATTATCTTTAAAATTTGATTGCTTTAATACAGCCAATATTTTTTATTACAATTTAATCTATTTACACAAAATACTAGGTGCTCTATGACATATTTGTGTTGTGGCTATAAAAAATATTCATTTACGAGGGTGAATCAAAAAGTTCTTGGAATCAATATTAAAAAATGCAATAATTTTAACAAAAATATTTTATTTTTCTACTTAATCTCTATTCAATGCAATGCATTTATAATAACGCGTTTCTAACAACCTTATTCCTTGCGAAAAAAAATATTTTTTCTTGAATCTCGAAAAACTCCTCTACGGCAGCCATAACTGCGTCATTATCGTGAAATTTAGTTCCACAAATTTCATCTTTTAATTTTGGGAAAAGTGAAAATCACTTGGGGTTAAGTCTGGATAATATGGGGGGTCGTTTCAAGACATGCTTTGTCTCTTAGTTTCAGGATCGAAATGGTGGACCCACGTTTCATCCATGGTGAAAAGATGACGGCAAAATTATCCGAATCACGCTGAAACATTTTGTTTTTTGTTTTCGTCGGTTAACATTCATGGCATCCATCTTGCCGACACTTTATTGAAACCCAGTAAATCAATTAAAATGGATTGAACGCTACCAAAAGTATGTTTAGGATCTCAGCTATATGTTTTATAATTATTTTGCTGTCTTCCAAAAGCAGATTCTCAACCTTTTTGACATTTTCTTCCATAACGGAGATTGAAGGCCGCCCAGAACGCGGGTCATCTTTATTTACAGCTTGATCTACCTCTTTTAAATTCAGCCTCCCGGTACGCAGCCGTAGAAAAGGGTACAGCATCATCCCCTAATGTCTGCTGAATGTCAGAATTTTTTTTCTTTCGTAGACATTTTTTGCAAGCTGAGATATTTTATCACCGTACGTAACTCACTTTTATCCATAATATTGCGTTTTTAGCAACTCGTTGCACAAAACAATTTATTACTTATTCCGTGCAAACGAACTGACAAAAACAAGTGACAATTAGCATAAATTTTGTATGATTGACACTCTTTAATTTGAATATCGAACTTCTCCCAAAAAGGTTTTATATATACTATGCACCTAAGAACTTTTTGATTCACCTAAATATGTTCTCGGTACTAGATTTAAACTAGTGAGTCAAACTAAAATGTCTATTACATTTTAAAAGATTTTATTTCCAAATGATTTTTTTTCTACTGTTGCGTATAATTCAAACGTAGTATGTTTACACGGAGTTGTAATATACAAGCCCATTTTCAAAAAGCGTTGTGCATGGTAAATATTATATTTGAGAAACTGATATAATTATTTAGCATCCACGCAGTTTAGACCCAGTTATACAATACTTGGCTTCAACAACGACTTGATGACGACCTTTTCTTTATCAGTATTTACTTATTATTACTAACGCCATTATATTTAGTTAATATAATATTCTTAAATAGACTAATAAGCAAGTATTTTATAGCCATGATCCATTTTAGTTTTAAATATAAATTTTATCTTGGATATACCGTTAGCCCGGTACATTAGACAGTACCGTTCAGCCTCGCCCCTGCTACTTGAAAAGGAATAGCAAAGGCGAGCCAAGTACAGTTATCAGGTATCACGGGGTTGTTCAAAACGTGTGCTAGTAAGTCCGAGACATTTAACTTTCCGTCTGTATAATAAGTGCGTGCATAATTACAAAACATATATATAGTGATAAGACAATCTATGTGTGTTTGATAAAAATATACTTTAATTATCGAAACACGTCTAAGTTATTTGAAGTGGACACACCATAGCTTGAATTAATCGGATTGAATTAATTGATGCGGATGCCTCCTACTGTAATGCTACTGTCCGGAGGTGGACGGTTACGAGCACCGTGAAACATCACGGCCTCGGTCTTCTGTAACGCCACCTCCAGACCAAGACGCCGGATCCTGCCTACGATAGTCGATACCCCAGCCATGCCTAGAGGGCACACCTGGCGATGGGACCTCCCGCGCGCGGCGATCAGTGTATCATCGGCATAACAGATGACACTGACGCCCGGGAGGACCCGACACCTCAATGTCCAATCGTATGCGATGTTCCACAGGAGGGGACCAACAATCGGCCCCTGTGGAACACCGCACACCACTTCCCTCTCACCCTATTCCATCACTCTATTTAATTGCTAACGCGTTGATTCCGCTCTTGGTGTTGCAAACGGCTGTAGGTGACGGTGACCACAATCCGTTAGATGATCCGTTTGCCCGCTTCAGCCAATAACAAAACATTGAGCATGGTAATCATAAAAACTACTTAACTTAATGTCTCGATATAAGAAAATAATTTTGCTCAGACAATGACGCACTGATTCGCCAATCCTTTTTAATCGATCTGAATAGTTTGTTTATATGCCAAAACAAAACCACAAATGTAAAATCCATTTTATTCCTTTGTAAATAGCATTGAATGGGAAAATAAAGGTGCGTACACAATAGCCATTGTTCGAAGTGAAGTAAGTATATCGTTATGTCAAAACGTCATGGCAACGCGCACCCATGTCGACTGTCAATGGCACCGCCTTACCCTATTGTCTCTCATATAAATCAAAAATTTACTCTATATTACTATTGTGTTCTAGTATTGTTAGTTTTCGTAGTATCTGTTTAAAAATATATTATATAACTACCTATATATACCTACTATATTTTTTTAAAATCGTTATGTCAGATCATTTTACCAACATCGTCTTACCGCTACTATAAGCTAAGAAAAACTGGGCAAGTATTAAGTACGTGGTAGTCCCCGAACTGTAAAGAGTTCCATATTAAAGGTGACAAATGTTAACTGTTTTCGTAATATCATAATATCATATAATTCGTTTTAATTTAATATCAAAATACTGCTGACCAAATTTATTACACATTTTATCACACAATTTATTACATTATATTTGTGTACAACGTCACATTCCATTTTATAAAGAAATAAATTATTGTCAGTAAGTTTTTTTGTATTCTTATTTTATTATGTAATAATCATTATTAAACAATTTTAGTGCTTGGCTTGGCGAATTTTTGCATGCCAATGACAAAATCTTATATCAACCCATATTTTTATTTTTTGGTGTAAACTTGATTGATATTTGTATTAATTTTGTATTTTGTGTTTAAGAGTATTCATTATTGCATGTTTCCCAAATTAATTACATAAATAAACTCAATTTTTTTACCCCAAATAAATTTTTTGGGAAGAAATTATCCATTTGGAAACCGTGTTTAGAATCAAGTTTTTTACTTATAATATCTCACCTCTAGTATTCGTTTTCAATACTAAAACTCAACCCATTCATAGCTCGGGGTGTAAAATGTCAGCACATAACTCATCGCTCGCCACAGATTTTAACGACATTCATCCGTCAAGAGCTTTTACACCGTCGCATAACAGTTTTGGCGTTTCAATCATTCGAGGCCCATTGGCTGTGAAATGTGTCATTCGGGAACTTAAATTAATTTTTCTTTCTAGGGTTCTGGTAGCCATTTTGGCAAAAATGGAACTGCTAATTGATATTATACAGTTCTATCAAATTGAATAATTTTGGTTGAAACGCATAGACTTGAAAGGATACCACGAAATGAAATTGAATAATTCAATTTTATGTTTACATGCATCAGGTTATCTCATCCAAATTGAAAGTCAAAGTGAACCATAATATAAGCATTATGTTTTAGACATATCCGTCCATCAATATGTACATTAGATAAAAGAGTGTAAGTAGTCCATGATTTTTTAATATTTCATGAATTTCTGTTGTGATAGTTCAAACGAACTATCTACGCAGTACCTTTTAAATAGCCTCCTATACTTATGTACTTTGTAGCAAGTAAAAAAAATTGAGATGTGACGTTACATGTAGTACAACCTACTAAATTTGCATCTATCTGCATATTCTATCGTCTGTACAGCGGTGAGTGTTTCAAGAAATTGTTTGATGTGATGCTAACGCTGCGTTTTCAAAAACGCACTGCACGCCATCGATGGAATGTTTATCGGAGGTAAATATCACTACAATAACGCTTAACTACGCAACTGCTTTCTAGAACGTTATTCTGCGTACAAGGCTGATCTGGAGGGAAACTTTCCGTCGAAGTTTCCCTCTGCGTTACAGCAGTGTTACTAACGAAGAGCATTTATTAGAGATGTCCATAGGTGAAGGTAACCACTTTCCACCAGAGGACTTGTCTGCCTCTTTGCCTGCTTTGGACAATAAAAAAATCACACAATACAAAAAACAATTTTCACGAAATATTTTAACTGCCCCCATATTTTTGTATCATTCAGTTGTATTATATTTATGGCATTTATAAATAAACAAGAAGCCGCCCGTCCTTGAGGCGAATCTAGCTCCCAAATGAAATTACTTTTTACCCGCAACGTTTTCCCGCTTGTGTGTACAGCTTATAATATTTCCCGCGAACACGGTGTGGTATAAATCTCCCGCGACAGCCTTCAGTTGCGTTCCGTATCACCCAACTTCTATATAAATCATAACAACTCTGCCCTTTTTGCTGGTTTACGTGCAAAATTGTGAGTAATGGAACGGTGTTTGTATTACGCAGGCGTTGCCTGTTATTAAATAAAAACAAAAAATGTTTGACAATGTATATTTGAACACAGTTCTAATATGAAAACATTCAGGCCTAGAGGTAAAATTACATAGAGATGCCATATGCCTATACAGGTGAATTTTTTAACTGGGCTTCCAAGGTCAAATATCCAATTTAGGTATAATTCTGTGAGTTCACATGGCAGAACCATGGAGGGATAAATGTTTATTTAAGGGCTGCTAGATCGGTGTAATAGCATGCTCTCACAGAATATTGGAATTAAATAGTTAGCCTTGAGTTATTCAGGTTTCGTGTGGTGGGTGAGACTTTTCCTCCTATCTCACCCCTGTTAGCCCATCTCCTCTATTTCATCCCCAAGGTCGACAATGCTTTGGCATTTAGTGGTGTAAAAGTCTGTAGGCGACCACTTTCCATCAGGTTTCCAAGGCTGTGTACCTATTTACTAGCTTCAGCCAATATAAAAAACCTATATATACCATAAAATGACTGTATACATAAAGTTAATATTAAATGGTGCTATAAAACTTGTCTTTAGATTCTGAAAGCCTTTAATAAACAATATGCAGTAAAATTTCAGCGAAAGCATCGTAATAATCTTTGAAGAGCAAGTTCAACACATTTCCCTAGAAAATTCTATGCAGTTATTGCATAGCGTTGCATTTTATACGAACTATTATTAGCTATGTTTGCGGAACTTAGGTTTTAATTAGGCCTGCAAGATATCTAAATTAAATATAATCGAAAATTTTACTTTGCTCCACGGGAGAAGAAATGAGCCTCGTCCTTTATGTTTATGTTTATATTTAGATTTAATCATTTAGTTATCTTTAGCTTTTCAGTTAGAAGTGTCACAGTATTAGATAGATTGAAGAATTAATTTTGGTGTAGTGTAACCTACTATTTGTTTCTGTTCTTTTTCTAGATTATAAGTATCCATTTTTGATTTAGATTTATTATTATGTATAGTTAGGCCTTAAAATGGAAATACTGTAGGATACTTTTTAATAATAAATAAATAAATTTTGCCGTAGATGGGGCGCTTGGAAACCCTTCCCCAAGGATCTACATGCAGCGGTACTCACTTATGGAGGCCAATGGTCGACAGATGCTGTCCGGCACCGGCGCGTTCTCCTCTGGCGACAGCGGAGCAAGGAAATCTGCTCACGCTCCCGCTTCGCCTCTTCTGTGGCAAGCATGACCCGCTCGCAAAAGATGGGCCACTCAGACTGCTTAGCTAGTCCCTAACAACGATACTGATGCTTAATAATAATATGTTGATGTTAGGATTCTTTCGTATATTTTCGTCCTGTAAAAATAATCTATTATCAAAGAAAATATGATAGAATATAATACTCAATTTTGTACAGCACCATAATTCAATTTTAAACCGGAAATGAACCGTTCCAAACGACTTTCATGAAACGAAATATTCCTCTGTTGACTAAAGGAAATGTGATGTTGGAGAATTTATTATATTGCATAAAAAATACATTTCAGTCGACAAGATATAATGAATACACGCCAAATATCTTAACATGGCCGACGAGAGGGTGTCTGGTATGGTTTCAAACACACAGAGGTTAAGAATGCTGACCAAAAATGCATAAATGAAATTCGCTATTGTAAGTGAATTTAATTCACGCATTTAGTTCTAAATCCAAATATTATAATTAGTAAAGGCAAATTATTATTTTTTGAATATGAAACCATATTTGCACAGTTAGATGACTATGTTAAGCGAAAATGTTATGAAAAACTTGCGTGTCTGGAGTTTTTTACTTTTTTTTAAATTAAACCTTTATTTGCTTTGAAATATTAAAACATAATCTTTACTAGACTATGTGTTCGAGTGATTGAATATATATGCAGATAATTCACTTAGCAGTAAGTAACATCTGTGTTCTATGGACATCCTGCTGTTGTTAAAAAGTCAAAAATGATATGGACGAAATTCTAAAATAATGAATTGAGTAAACTGAAAATAGTTCGGACAAAGAAATATTATACATTTGGTTAGCTGTTCTTATGCTCATTGTGTAGTCAAGTTTAACACGAGTCATAGAGAAAGAACTACTAACGAACCGTGTCACGCCAGCTGTTGCCTCATTTTATATGGCCATTCTAAGTTCCACCGTATAAAGGAGCACGTGGAAATTATGTCTTTTGTGTACGACGCCGCTCCGACGAATCATAGAAAAATATATACCCAAGCAACTCTTGCTATTCGTCGCAAATGTTTACGTTTATGTACTTAAGATCGTGTGATATGAAAAACTTATTTCTTTTTTAGTTTTCTTTAGCAGATTAAGCTTTGTTATACGAGAGCATAAAGTTATGGGAGTTGCCCCTATTTTATAAAACGCGTGTTTTAACATTACTTCTGATATAGGCCACGTTTTGCTAATATCACTCGGAATAAAATGTAGACTGAACAGAAAATACTTAAAACGTGTATAGTGTGATAAAATTATATAGAAGCTAAACACAGGGTAAGTAAATACACCCGCGTTTTTATTACCGGCGCCCACGCCCGTATAACGATGGAAGTTGGCGAAGGTCATAACCGTCGATACAAATAGTTAAAATAAAATTAATATTGGTATTGTTATGAATTGCGGGATTCAATTAAACACTCATTTAAAGATTATACTCACTTTATTCATAGAACTAACAAAAACGAGAAATGGAACTAGTCTAAACCGTTTAGCGAGACATTGAAAGCATAAAACACGCGCTAATTCGATTAATCACTTCGAAATTGCTGATGGTCCATGTTGCGAAGGCTTACTTAATAAAATTTCCTTACTCTTATCATTAATGACAATGGCCCATAAACAAATGTAATTACTTTTATTTTTACACATAAAGAAATACTTTAAAATCTTCGTAATTAGAAAAATGGGTCAGAAAAAGACCTTTTTTACTGAACGAAAAGGACCGTAATAATTATGTTCCCTATATACCTTAATTAAGCATGTGTATATTTTTATTTTGGGTAATTTTATAAATACAACAGACAACTCTGGGGCTGATGCACGTAAATCATAGTATATAACGATACTCTACCAAGCATTGAACCTGGTACATTTGTGTTTCAGTAACCTAGGTGGGTAAAAGCTTAGACCACTCAACCATAGAAACAATCATTATAAGGGTTCCTAAAAACCTATTTGTCGTTTATTACAAATCCTGACGATATGACTGATTTTTGCCATTCGCCAAACCGTGGGCGGACCTTAGTGACGTAATGAAAACCTTTTGTCTTCATACGTCTGCAATTATTTCCACCTTTCCCAAGTGTCCTGTTCATGCAAAAAATGGTGTGAAAACCTTTTCAAGTGCCGCCGCTCCCATGAATGGTTGAGCATTTAGGGGCAGTCCGTTGTATTCATTGTATTTTATAATTAAATGCTTTTTTGGAATTTTTATTACCGTTGTTGTTTTTATAAATTACTAGCTAAACTCGGCTACGCTTCGACGTGGCTCAGTCTTTTGTTTTTTAAATTTGTTTCTATCCAATTCTCGCTTAAAATACCCCCGTCCCCATGGTAGTAGAGCTTCGAAAGTTTTAGTAAATAAAAAATCTTGTGAAAATGTGAAAAAAAAACCTTAATAATCCATCGATTACTTTCAAATTTGGCGGTCACAAATATACGAAGCTGACTTCTTATAATGTCTAAAGATCTACGCACTATGGCGTGTCTAAAACTTTACTTCATGTATCAAGATTTAATTAATGCTGTTGAATTTAAGAAAATGGCTTAACGGTTCCACTCAGCTGAGATGAGAAGGTTGCGTTGGATCTGTCGTGTTATAAGAATGGATAAGAAAATAAATTCTACTTCCTACTAATATTTTAAATGCGAAAGTATGTAAGAATGTATGTATGGATGTATGTTTGTTACTCTTTCACGATGAAAGAGTAACAAACATATATCCGAAATGTATGTTTGTTATATTTTTTTTTTGATGAAACTTTACGATAATAAACTTTCACACATCAGAATAACACAGGCTATAATTTATAAAGATATAGTGTGAATTATTCAAAATATAACGATTTTACATCACCACACGGGTGAAACCGCTGGGCGCAGCTAGTGAGTACATAAGGAGATCTTTGAAAGTTGCACCTATGACTGTAAAATTGAGAGGAAGAAGACTGAGGTGGTATGGGCATGTAATGACGGGGGTTGAACGTCACGTGACAAAAAGAATGTTAAACTGCAAGATTGATGAATATAAATAGATAAAGATAGACTAAAAAGAGATGGATGGATTGTGTGAAGGATGATATGATGATTTGTGGTGTGACAGTGGACGTAAGTCAGAATAGGGAGTATGGAAGAAAAAGACATATTGTGCCGACTTCAAATAATTGGGAGAAGGTAAGAAAAGAGAATGAATTTAAGAAAATACTGTTAATCTTATGATTCCATATCAATTTTAGCTAAATAAACATTATTATATCTTCATATCAGGTGTTGAATTATTATGACTATCTTTTTTATAATCATGCTGAAATCATTATTTATGTTAGAGCTCTTAGGGCTGGCTTGATCTGTGTATTCACGGTCTCACAGACTATCGGCGTGATACGGTTAGGCTTGAGATAGTCGTGTTTCTTGCGATGAGTAAGAGTTCCGAAGGCCCACTTCCCCTTCCTTATTATATTTTCCCTATTCCATCCCCTTATTACAATTCTAGATCCCATCTCTTCTATTCCAATCCTCTTGGCTGATCTCTCTATCTCATCCCCCTTTTTTACTGAGGCATGGAAATGTCTTTTCTTGCGACACCATCTTCGGACCTGGGCTTTACACCGATGGATGTGTGGTAGTCTTGAACTGCCGTATGCCGAACGTGACTTACGAGAGGAGGCCAACGAGGGTGTCAGCCTACAAACTACCCACTAAATCTAAACCTGCGCCCCTAACACACATGCTTTTACGGAATGCCACAGGAACTAAACCAACATTTACGGCAGGTGCACAACTGCATATTTAGTTCCGCACTTGCTAAATGATTTACCCGTTGAATTTAGGGAAAGCATTACAGCAAAAAATATTAAAAATAAACTTAAAATGCACTTTTTAAACCTAATCTAATGTTAAAATTTTCAAATGCTACGGATATAGATATCCATAATATAAACCCCAGAGGTTTTCTATGCTATATATAACAAATTGTAAATTATTTTGTTGTCTTGTTAAATAAATAAAAAAAACTATCTCATCCCCCTGCCTCCTCTTTATTTTATCCTAGATTCTCGCAACGCTTCGGCTTCGCCCTTGTTCTTGCAAACCACTTTTCATGAGTTGGGTCTTCTGTCTGTTAGCCTGTTTCGCAATAAAATAAAATAAAAAATATTTAGACGAGAGGCTTCCAAATGGTGCCCACTTTCCTGTAACCTTTGAGCTATGAAGTTGAAAACTTTATTGAAATTAATGTAGAACTTCAAAAATTTCAACAATTATTTTGATTTGAAATATATTGTATTTTCCATTAAATGTGTTTTATGGCTCTGTATGTTCCTGTCTGTCACCACTGTGAAACCTTTCATACTTAATGAACTACCGCATCATAGTAGTTCGTATATTGCCCGATGCAATTAAATATACTTTGATATATATTTAATGATATATTTAATCTATTCTATTCTATAGTATTACAAAATTCTAAACATGCCGTGTCTGTACATTGAAGCTAATTAGAAAAAAAAACAACTGGAATAAACTATATAAACGATGGAGAACATGACGCATTTTTTTTCGATTTCTTGTCTGTTTACCCGTTTGTCGGTTTGTCTGTTTGTTCGGGATTCAGATTCGATACAGTTTTCCCTGATCAACAGCAAATTCTTAAGACTTAAAATCTGTACTACTTTTTATTCTGGGAATCCCTCGGGAAATTTTCTGGGAATTATTTAAAAAAACCAAATAAAAAAAATGAATTCCAATGTGATTTTTTCACTGATCGATATCAAATTGTATGTAATAAAATGTGTGATTTTTTATCCCGAGAATCCTGCGGGAATTTTCCCGAGAGCAGTTTGAAGTTGTTCGGGTGAATAAATATTGGGTCCGACACAATTTTCATTTAAACTATAGCTTACATTATTTTTTACATGCTGTGATACTTTGTCCCGGGAATCCAGCGGGGATTTCTAGTCAAGCTTGGACGAAGTCGCGGGCATATCCTAGTATATAAATAAACATTAAGACACTTCGATAATAATTCTATGATGTTGTAATTTTAAGTCGATATTCGGATTACTTATTATTATTTTTTTATAGTGCCAATGTACAGTTGTCAGTTGTCAATGTCACTCTGACACAACTCCAGGCGCTGGAGTTGTGTCAGAGTGGAGAGAAATGCACCTGGCGTTAGTGTGCATTACATTATGTCATGAAAGAACAGAGTGCGTTACCTACCATTAGTTTTTGAGAAGAGAAACCATTAATATCTTACTCGTGCATTACGTGTTCGGTGAAGAATCGTTGTAGATTGGATAATTAGATCATTACCTATATGGATTTGCAATATTGTATTTCGTCATTTGTTTAAATATTAGAGACTTGCGGCTCATATCGAGTTCGCACGGGTGGACATTTAGTAGTTTTAATAGGGATCCCTAATTTTTTCTAGTAATAACTGCAGCCTATATTACTCAGGGATAATGTAGCATTCTAATGGTGGAAGAATTTATGAAATCGGTCTAGAATTTTTTGAGTTTATTCGTTATAAACATACAAAAGTACACAGATACAAATATTTACTCTTTATAATATTAGTACAGTATAGAAGTATAGATTATGTGAACACCATGGTTTTCTTCGCCTTGCCCAACTTCTTAACTACCCTACACCCCTAAGTTATAATGAAGCAATGGAGCCTCCTGATCAGAATATGCATACCTACCACTTCCAAATGCTGACAAATATATAAGGTTGGGGAAAAAGTTTCTTCGCATTTTATATAAAAATTCAAAAGGTTTTTTTATAAAGTTTATTTACATTTCACTAAAGTATGTAGGTGCCATTTTGTTGGATAACTTTTTGGCATCTTGTAGGTAGAGGGACGTGATCCCATTGCTATAAAAATTTTGGGGGTTCTGATCAAAAAAGTAGTTTTGGCAGTCCTCTCGTGATGTTAACCTGACACTGCCTAAGGAATTCTGCAGAGACCGAAACAGGTGAAAATCTGACGGTGCAAGGTCAGGACTATACGGCGGATGCATTAACACCTCCCAGCCAAACTCTCGTAATTTCTGTTGGGTGGCTAAAGATGTGCGAGGTCTAGCGTTATCGTGGCGAAAAACCACACCCCTTCTGTTGATTAATTCCGGCCACTTTCTCTCAACTTTTTGCTTTAATCTCATCAGTTGTTCGCAGTACAGTTCAGAATCGATGGTCCTGCCTGGCGGTAACAGCTCATAATGAATAATGCCCTTCCAATCCCACCATACACACCGCATCACCTTGTTGCGAGTTAACCCGGGTTTCGCCACAGTCTGTGAAGCCTGACCGGCCTTTGACCACGATCTTTTTCGCACGTTCTTGTAGTACGTTATTCACTTTTCATCACCAGTTATCAGCTTCTTCAAAAATGGTTCGATTTCATTACGTCGTAATAAAGAATTACAAATTAGTACACGGTTCATTAGGTTTCTTTCAGTGAGCTCATGAGGCACCCAAATATCGAGCTTTTTTGTGTACCCAGCTTTTTTCAAATGCGCCAAAACCGTTTTATGGTCAATTCCCAGTTCTCCAGCTACATCGTAACTACTAATATACCGATCTTGGTCCACTTTTTCAGAAATGGCATCAATTTTGTCCGTAACAGGGCGACCAGAGCGACGTGCATCTTTGATATCAAAATTTCCGGATTGAAAACGCTTAAACCAAATTTGCGCTAGACTCACAGATACTGCATTAGTTCCATAAACATCACAATTTTTTTTAGCGGCTTGTGTTGCATTTTCCCCTTTTTTGTAGTAAAATTTTAAAATGTATCGAATTTCTTCATTAGATTCACTCATTTTAACACTAAGAAAAACACATGAAAATCACACATTTTCCTAATTTGAATTTGGAATTGTCTTCTTTAAAATTAAAACTTTTTAATGGTACCAAAACCAGCCAAAACACATGGTATAGCCAAAGAGATCTTATTACAAGTTCATACATACTATATGCGAAAAGACTTTTTCCTCAACCTATTATGTTATGAAAAAAAACGCTTATCTCAATCAAGATTAGTATGCATGCAAGTCGAAGTAAACTTATTATAAGTGCAAACTGCAAAGCTAGCAATTTCCTGCAACAAAACTAAACATATTAAAATGCTTAACTTAATTAAGAAGTTTGTAGAACCCTAATCTAAGTTAAAAGTAAGCATTTAATACAGAATTCTCGTTGAGCACAGTGACCAATTAAGAGAGATCTCTAAAAGAACCGGTTGTTGGCTTTTATTGCCACTATGGAAAAAACAAATGCACGTACACGGCTCTTGTTATGTTGGACCAGTTTAATACAGACGGTGACACTGTGCACTTTATTTGGATACATACGGGGTGAGAGTGTGTGGGATCGTGTTGAAGTAAATTTACATTAAAAATATTTCTTAAGCTCTATAAACGTGTTTCTGGGAACCTAATGCTTATACGCGGCTTGTAGTTAAAGAATGAACTGGTAGAAATCGTCACGTAAGAAAAAAGCATTTTATACAATTTTGAACTTTAATACAAACAATACATATTATCTATCTTCTACTATATTATAAAATACTAAACATGCCATGTCTGTACATTTAATCTATTAAAAAAACTGGAATAGACTATATACTTAAAAGACGGAGAACACGATGCAATTTTTTTTAGATTTCTTGTCTGTTTGTTCGGGATTCACGTAAAAACTACTGGGCCGATTTCGATGCGGTTATCGCTGATCGACAGCTAATTCTTAAACTTCAAATCTGCACTACTTTTTATCCCGGGAATACCGCGATAATTTTTCAGGAAATGATGTAATACTTACAACTACTCAGAAGGGTTTATGGTAATAAAAGAACACCAATTGGTCACTATACTTATAATCAGAGAACCTTACTGTTTAAATACATTTCATACACTGACTTGACACACTCAACAAACATTTTTAGAACACCTCGCCATCCCTCCAACAATTTTACAGTATAAGAAACTTAGCAAATTGCCACAACTGATGCGGATGAAGTCATTGATAAACTATTTTAATTAAAAAGGTTATGAATGACAAGAATTTATTACATTAACGTTTGGAACTTTTAGACAATATATTGTATTTAAAGTTTTACATGTAATAAAATATATCAAACAAAGTAAAATTTATCGCGACTGCCAACATGAAAATAAAATGTAGTAACTACCGTCTATATACTGTACAATTAAGAGATTTTGAATTATAATCTACACAATTACCACATTGTATTAGAGATAAATATTGTTACATAAAATTATGGTGAATCATAGAAAACTACTCTATATAAAACAGGCGCTAATCACAGAATAAATAAAAATATAACATTATTATTCAATTAATAAAATGGCCGACTGTTTAATGTTTAGAAATAATAGTTTACAACAAAATAAATTATTAACCATAAAAATAAACAAGGCAAGAATAAGTATGCAACTAAATAAATGTAACAGTTATTTAAATTGCCTAGATTGAAAAAAATTAATTCCTATGCGATTTATGCGACTAATCGATAGCAAATTTAATGTAATAAAATACGTGATATTAAAATTTTGCCGGGAGCCATTTGAAGTTGTTTGACACAGTTTCCATTAAAACGATAGCTTACATTCTTTTTTAAATACTGTGCGGGTATGTACTAATCTAAAATAAAATTAATAATTGTAACATACAATGTTTTGAAATTAGAAGGCTTTGAAACCACCCTTATTCGGCTGCATTTGGATGCTGTCGCTGCACACATGCACATGATAAAAATGGTGTACCATTATGTTCTAGGGTTGTCACTAAAGAAATTTTGTTCCTGACTGAGGTAACCTGACCGCACAATAAGATTTTTGCACGTTAGAGAGGACACAATAGGGTAGTTGTAAGTCAAATCAAGTGTAACACTTTTTATCATCTTATAAAAGGTCGCAACCGCCTAGATTTTGTAAGAGCAAAACAAGTTATGTCGTCATTTCTTTAACGAATTAATTGTTGTTTACACAATAATTTAAAAAAATAATCGTAATGTTTTAAAGCTAAGATAATAATAACAGGGTATTTTAAACCCTACTCTTTTATATGAATATTATTTTTTCAATTTATTTAAAATACCACCTGTTAGTTAATATAAAATTCATTATGGTACATTGTCTTGATATTCAATGTTTTACTAATTTTTCAACGTACTTAGGCGAGGGGGTAACCCAAAGTACGTTGAAATTTTTTTCATCCCTCAGCTGTAACTTTTATCGCAGCCACTCTTAATCTTTCCCTTTTTCGATTTCACTACAGTAATCTGTAGCAGCATAAAGATTATATATTCATATTTTATTCACGTAAACCCAAGGATCTTTCGAGAAAAATTACTGTAACAGGAGGATTTGTTATAAGTGTTCCGCCTTTTTCAAAATGGCTCCAGAACATCAGAACAAAAAATACATCCTTTCAGTATTATATGTTTATGATATTAAAGTAACTATTTTACTTTTTCCACTAGAAATTGCTGCTTCACTACTTATGGTCGGACTGTAAACATATAATTAACATCAAGTTTAATAATAGGAAGATACTGTAAATTGCTTATTTACAAAATTTTGCGATATATTAGTACATAAACTTGTTAATAATGAGTACACTCACCTTAGTCGCTTTGCGTTACTCGTCTCACCGCCGCGGCACCGGTTAATTTTAGTAAATTGTCTTTATGCTACAGTAGCAAATGTCAGGAATATGATGCAACAATATACTTTGAATAAGTGATTTTTATTCTGGTGTACGTAAAGTTACTCAAAAAAGAGCAAAACGCGATAATAATAGTACCACCGTATTTAGAGCCAATTTTGACTATAACTGTAATAGGAGCTTTTACCTTACGTTATATAGGGTTTATCCCTAGCAGTGTTTTATAATAGTGCAATTTTACCTTGTGTACATTCAAACACGCGTCCGTAAATGTTAGTTTTAACGTTGGTACCTCGAGGCGGGGCAATTATATACCTTTAACATATGAAAACAACTCTCCGGCACACGCCAAAATTACCTTTGTATTCTAACTTAACCATACTTGTTTGCTTTGAAATATTATTTTATTAGCCACTTTAGAACAATGAGGTAGTAGTGTTAATATGAAATCAATTAACTCTGGGCTCACAACTTGAATTTATTTCGTTAGTAATTACTAAGGAAATTGTAATGTTAATAATAATACATGAATGAATGGGTTTTTAGAACTTTGCGATGGGCGTGCATAGTCCTTTAGTTGCTTTAGCAGTTCATTCTAATAGCTTATTATATTTTTTCTTTTACCACAAGTCTTACAAAAGAGGTTTCGGTAAAACTCCTAAATTATTTTCTGCACCCACCTTTTTCTTAAAACTAGTGCTAGATTATTCATTTCTTGCTACAATATTAGTGATTTATCAATATTGTTATCAACAAGGCACTTGAATCGAAGAAATGCTTTAGAAGATAAATTAGGACTTTATAAAGACGTGGTTGCAGACAATGATGCGCTCGAGAGATTCACCCTTCTGTCCTTGAGCGCATTTCTACATGGTGCATACAAGGTTAATTCATCACCAGTTAGGTTCGATTCACCTTATGATGCAGTTTACGGTTCAATTTCGCCCCGGTCTCGGTGTGATCAAATCTCACTATATCTACACTACTAGTCTAGAGTTAAAACAATAGCGTATTCACAGTGCCGGTACAAGTCATTATGGTTCCAACCATATGTTGAATGGTATCATAGTGTGATTAGAGCCTTAATGTCACGTGACGTTAAGTGAAATTGTCGAAAAAGTCTACGTTTTGATCTTCCCATTGCCCCAAAGTCGTGCAATTTATATCCCCTCTAACTTTAAAACTACAAAGTAGAAAAACTCTGGAAAAAAAAAGATGATAGTGCTTAAGAAATAGTTTTAACGCAAATTGTTTTTAAAGTTTCTACTATTTTTTATTATAAATATTCTTTCACGTTTATTTCCTTTTTATTTTATTGATAAAAACAAAATTAAAGAAAACACACATGCGGATATTATAATAACTCAATCTTTTAAGCGATTTCCCCTTCATTAATAGCATAAACAGAATTCGTCGTAAATATAATCCACTTGTCAAATACGAAATTGCCCTTTAAATATTAAAGACAAACAGGACACTTGAGCCCATTCGTGCCCCTTAAAGCTAGGGATAAACACTGCGCGCTCTTATCGAGACCTTTGATTATATAAGGTCGTTTGTTCAAATTAATATAGAAATACATTAGGATTTCATAAAGTAATATCATTTGGCATATACGTACTTAAGCCTTTTAAATAATAAATAATTTTACAATCTCAACAGCCAGTTGGCTTGTGAACACTCCAGAACACGGAAAAAGAATACTAGCAATGTTAGGCCCAGAGAAGCTACTAAAATCTCGTACACAGTTTAGTGGTGCCTTGGTGCAGTATGATTACTTCGTCATAAACCTTGGGATCAACGAGATATTAACATATGGGAATGGATGGAAAATGGGATAGTTTCCGGGATAAAAATATATTTGTCTCTATGTTCGTTACGCTTTTGCGGAAAAAGTATTAGACTGATTTTTCTGAAATTCGCGGTATATATATATATATAATTTTAATACCAAGGGTGGTGGTTAAGGAATACTTTTCATCCTGGATAATAGGACAGATTTTCGGATAGATTTATGTAAAGATTACCCCAAAAAGTAGGATAGGTTTTTGTGATTTTCCAGCTTCGTCATTTTGGTTATTTTGGTCATTTTGTTTTTATTATCATTTTGATCATTTTTGTAATTTAGGAGTTTATAAATAGACGGGGGATAGATAAATAAAATTAGAACGAGTTGAAATGAAGGATGAATATTCGTATGGGAGACCAAACATTTATTAAGTTTATAGATATTGGTCGCGCGTGTATCATAATATTATATTGAAAATTCTTAACGCAATGGAACGAATGGTAATACTTCAAATCATGTAAAACCACATCCTATCTTTTTTTCCTTTCCTGTACATACCTTAGCGAGCGGAAGAAAGGAGACGGCATGCGACGTCAACTGCATCGCAATTGTGGTCATCTTAAAAAATAATACCTTTTGCTAACGAACTGCAACGCATACGCATCGTTTTGAATATTATAAACAATTTTCGTCCATATACTTAATATATCAACAAGTTAGTTGGATTCGTGAAGTTTGAACATTTGTGCGTGTCGTGCTAACTTCTAAGAGAAGAGAAAGAAAGAAAAATCCTCGCTTTACTACGTAAAGGTACTGTGCAATCCTTCCTTTATATAACTGTCTGTATTTCCCTGTGTTCTATGCAGCTATATTTCCATCATTGTGGTTTTACATCAAAGGGAATAAATATAAGTAAACATTACCAATTCGCGTAATCATTAATGGTCCTTCGAGCCGGATCTAAATACAATAATCATAACTAGTAATTTCTTCAACAAAATTGTATTGCATTGTTTTATGTGTTTTGCGAAAGTACCTTCCATTTGTCGTTTCTCTTAGTATAGTGTTTGCATACTAAGATTTATTTAAGTTATTCGTTTTATTTAGTTTGAATGTTAGATTGCTATATAATCAATAATATAACCATTTATTGTAAATTGTTTGAGAATTCAAGAGATTGTTTGAGTTACATTAATTAGTCCTAGGTGCCAGGCCAGCCATTTACCGTTTGAAATCGATAGCGGTAAATATTTAACTGGCACCCCCTGTTTTATGATTAAAATATATTCACAATATTATGTTTATCTTACATTTATTGTATTAATATCAAATATGTATTAACATAGTTGTTTCACACGTAATTGTATATTATTTATTGCAGTGAGCAATAATTGTAATAGGTATATATACTAGCGACTTTGACGCCTGTAATACATTTCAGTTCAGTTCAGGACCTTGGAGTCCGTTATGTACTAATTATATTACATTTTGATTTTTCTATAAATTTATTCTCCAAAGCTTTGCGTTATCTCTGTCCTTGTTGTTTGGTAATAATAAAAAATAAAAAAAAATGGCTACAGGTTCTGATAAAAGCACCTTGGCAGTTGATTCAAAGTTGAAAATCTTGTATGCTAAAAGAGATCGAATGTTTAGTCGTATGCAGAGTATTTGTAATCGCGTGAACGATCTTCAGGAGGAATGTCATCGCGAAAGGTTTCTGTGTGAACTAGAAACTGTAGACTTATTGCGCTCAGACTTTGAGATTGTGCTAGACAAAATTAACGAATTACAGCTATTTTCGAATCCTAAATATGTACTAGATTATCAACCGCTCTCATCGTTTGATGACTTGTTTAGCCGTGTAAAGCGCGCCAGTAGAACGTTGCAACAGTCAGCACCTAGTATACAATCTATTGCTCAACATAAGACGCCTAAACTACCTCCTATAGAGATTCCCGAATTCGACGGAGATATCAAACACTGGCCGTTATTCCTTGCCAGTTTCGAAAATTCAGTGCACAACAATCTATCCCTTTCAGAATCGGAAAAATTATACTACCTTATTGGTAAGCTTACTGGAAAGGCTCGTTCCATTTGCGCTGGTATAACGCCCTCTGCACAAAATTATTCGTTAATTTTCGACTTGTTAAAGAATAAATATGAAGATAAGCGATCGGCGGCTTCTTCATACCTAGACCAAATATTTGAATTTAAAAGCATGTCTACCGCAACAATTAATAATTTAGAGTTGTTTTTGGATAAATTTGCGACCTCCGTGGCGGCCTTAAAAAACTTTAAGTTTGATGACTTGTCGGATTTCGTATTCTTACATATCGCACTTAAAAGATTAGATTCAGATACTGCGCGATCTTTCGAGTTAGACAGCCGTGGTTGTGAAATGCCTGCGTTTGGGGATTTGGTGCTTTTCGTGCGCAACCATATTAAAATATTACAACGTACTTCATCGGTTAAATACGAGGCTACAAAGAAAATATATAGACCGTCGACCAGATGCGCCATATAGACCACATACGTATGCTTATGTTAACGCTGACTCCGACACTCAATTAAGTTCCTGTTCCTTGTGCGATTTAGCTCACGAACATATATATAATTGTTCGGTATTCCATAGTTATAACCCCAATGAACGATTTAAATTTGTTAAATCTAATGACTTGTGTATTAATTGTTTAAGTAAAGGCCATCATGTCTCAACGTGTAATTCCAAGTCACTTTGCCGAAAATGTAACAGAAAACATCACACATTGATTCATTTCACACAGAACAACGATAACAAGCGTGATAATTATTCCCCAGTTGCCAATAGCTCAATAGTTGCACACCCTACACCGCTGCGGGCTCATGCACCCGTTGCATCTGTTGCTGAAAAGGACGCCGCGTGCGCTTGCACCGTACACTGCATCTGTAGTGATGACGTCGCTCTCTGTTCGCTCTCACCAAAGGCAGCTACCAAAAATGTAACATATGAACCTACTACTGTACTACTCGCTACCGCTCGTGTTATTGTTGCCGATTCGCATGGTAGGGAACATAATGTTCGTGCTTTATTAGATAGTGCCTCGCAAAGCAATTTTATTACCCGAGATTGTTGCCGGCGCCTAGGTTTGAATTTAAACACAAGTCTTTGTTCAACAGTAAAAGGAATTGGGGGTTCAACGAAACCTATAGAGGGTTCCGTGAACATTAATTTTTCCTCACGTTTCAATCGTAACATCAATTATAATATGAAGTCCTTAGTAGTAGATAAAATAACCGAGCATTTACCAACTATTTCTGTAAATGTTTCTTCGTTATCAACATTTTCTACTCTGCCTTTAGCTGATGACACCTATTCAATTAGTAGTGGAATAGACATCTTGATTGGTGCAGCAATTTTCCCTCACCTTCTTCTGTCTAAAAGGATTCAAGGCTCGTCTTCGCGACTGTCTCCTATTGCGTTAGAAACAGTTCTGGGTTATGTTATAGTTGGAGAAGCTGTTGCTAATGTTCATAGTAAGATAGGTGTAACATGTTGTTCTACTACCGCTTCTCTCGATTTCACTCTTCGTAGGTTTTGGGAACTTGAAGAGGTTAATATACCGCCTTCACTTAGTACTGATGATATGCTCTGCGAAGAATTTTATACTCATACAACTACACGCAACGAGGATGGCCGTTACGTTGTATCTCTTCCATTCAAAGGCGACATTAAGACTCTTGGTGATTCCAAGGAGGTGTGTAAACGTCGATTTCTTTGTTTAGAGAAGAAGATGCTTGCGTCCTCATCATTAAAAATTGCCTACGATAATGTTATAAGGGAATATTTAGAAAAGGAGTATATCGCGTTAGCATCCACAGAGTTAGAAGACAACGAGGAAGACCCTTCATATATCATTCCACATCACGGGGTTCTTCGAGAAGATAAAGTTACATCAAAACTGCGCGTTGTTTTGGATGCTAGCTGCAAAACCAGTTCTCATGTATCGCTTAATGATATTCTTTATAGTGGACCTAATCTTCAGGGGAATTTATTCAATATAATTATAAACTTTCGTTTATTCGCAGTAGCACTTTCTGCAGATATTCGCCAAATGTTTCTCAGTATTGGTGTTAACAAACATGATCATAAATTTCAACGTATATTATATCGATTCTCTCCCAGTGAAGCCCTTCAAGTATATGAATTTAAACGTGTCTGTTTTGGTATTAAATCAAGCCCTTATATCGCGCTACGAACTATTAGACAACTTGCATCTGACGTAGGTGATCGGTATCCTATTGCCAAGGAAGTAATCAACTCAGGCTTGTATATGGACGATTTTGTCTATAGCGTCCCTGACGAATGCACGGCTATATCTTCAGCGTCGGAGATGATAGGACTGATGAAGGCTGGAAAATTTGATCTTGTTAAATGGACGAGCAATTCGCAAGTGGTTCTGAATTCAATTCCGGAATCGCACCGTCTCTCTTCATTAAAAGAATTTATCGACCCTGATTCTCATAAAATACTTGGTTTATGTTGGTCACCACTTACAGATAAATTCAGTCTTAAAATTAATGATCCTGCATCTTCTTGTACTAAGCGTAGTATTTTATCTTGTGTCGCAAGGTTATGGGACGTAATGGGTTTTGTGGCACCTGTTGTCCTGTATGCTAAATTACTTATCAAAGAACTTTGGTTGTGTGGATGTGATTGGGATGACACTCCGCCTGAAAATATTGTTAAATTATGGTCTCGATATAGAAAAGAGTTACCCTTTCTTACCAATTTACAAATTCCGAGGTATGTGGGCATTAATCAAGACAGCGTTATTACTGTTTTGGCTTTTGCAGACGCTAGTGAAAGGGCTTACGGAGGAGTAGTTTATTTCCACGTCAAAAATAATGATAGTATCAATTTGCATCTCATTAGTGCCAAATCTAAAGTAGCTCCTCGTAAGGTAATCTCTCTTGCTAGACTTGAACTTTGTGCTATATTACTATTGGTTAAATTAATTTCGTGTATAGTTGGTGGATGTGACAACCGCATTAATATTCGTAATATTTTTGCATTCTCGGATTCAAAGGTTGCTCTTTGTTGGGTGCATTCTTCCCCACATAGATGGGATACATTTGTTGCGAATAGGGTTACAAAAATACAGAGTTACCTACTACCAGGAAATTTGCACCACATAGTTGGAAAAGATAACCCGGCGGATTGTTTATCTCGTGGTCTAACACCTGCTCAAATTATAAAACATTCTCTTTGGTTTAGGGGCCCGTCGTGGGCTAATTTAGATTCAACACTGTGGCCAATCGCCCCTTTTAACCCGTCGACAGTTTCGGAGGTACCTGAAGAAAAAGGCATTCGTTAGTTACTGCACCATCTATAGAAGATTCTCTAATCATTTCACTAGCTGACCGTTTCTCGTCTTGGACTAAGTTTTTAAATTGTTTGGTATATATTTGTAGATTCGCAAAATTACTACCTCGTCGTAATCAAATATGCTCGTCTGATTTAGAATTTGTTGAATTATTAGCCTTTCGTGAATTCCAAAAAATTCATTTTGGTGATGTAATTTCTAGACTACATGCTGGGAAATCTTGTAGTCGTTCAATACAACATCTAAAGCCATTCCTAGATAACGGTCTTATACGAGTAGGAGGACGCTTATCTAATTCAGATCTAGCCTATACTCACAAACATCCAATCATGTTACCGCGAAAAGGTCATATCATAAATTTACTTATAGATTATCACCACAAAATCAATTGCCACGCAGGTCCCGATCTTTTAATGTCACTTTTAAGACATAGATATTGGATTATATCGGCACGTCAGGTGATTCGGAGTAGATTACATAGATGTCTTCCTTGTTTTCGGCTCAGACCTAAGCCATCCTTTCCCGAAATGGCAGATCATCGAGCATGCCGTGTAATACAATGTGCGAAACCCTTTATTCACACTGGAACAGACTACGCCGGCCCATTTAGGGTATCGTTGAAACGTGGTCGTGGTATTCGTGCAACTAAGGCATACGTTTGCTTATTCGTCTGTCTGACAACCCGTGCGGTGCACATTGAATTGGCTGGTGATTTAAGCACCGCAAGTTTTATGGGAGCTTTCAAACGATATATTTCACGTCGTGGGCCCGTAAGTAGAGTCTATTCCGATAACGGAACTAATTTTATAGGCGCTAAAAGGAAACTATCAGAATTACATGACTTACTATGTTCAAATAATCATAATACAGAGTTTGGTAAAATTCTAGCGGAAAATCGTATAAATTGGACACTAAATGCTCCTGCTGCTAGTCATTTTGGTGGAAATTGGGAGGCAAACATAAAGAGTTTAAAGGTACATTTGCTTCGGGTAATTGGAGAACAAATCTTAAGTTTTGAGGAAATGAGTACTGTACTCACCCAGGTAGAAGCAGTTATGAATACTCGACCTTTGTGTAGAACACTCTCGAGTGACCCTTCAGAATCTCTTGCGTTAACTCCAGCCCATTTTTGAATCTGACCCCTTTAAAATATTTACCTGCTTGCACTATTGATGAAGACATTCGAACTCTGATGCGTCACGAGCTTTTAGACAAACTTGTTCAATCTTTTTGGAAGCGTTGGAGAATGGATTATCTGCACACATTGCAATCACGTTATAAGTGGAACACACCTGTGAACCCAATTACGATTGGCACTGTGGTGATTCTTTTAACAGATAATTGTCCACCTCTTCACTGGCCCCTGGGCATTGTTGAGGAAGTCTTTCCGGGTTCTGATGGTGTGGTTCGTACAGTGCTCATCAAAACAGCGACTGGATCTTATTTGCGTCCAGTTATACGTCTTTGCCCTATACCCAACC